>JAECUM010081537.1:0-14610 GCA_016617855.1 Megalonaias nervosa | reverse complement strand
CTTAGTTTGGCCCATGAAACTCCTCTGGCTGGTCATTTGTGGATAAATAAAACTTATCACAAGATCTTGACTCACTTTTATTGGCCAAAAATCAAAAGTGATGTATGCAAATTTTGTAGATTTTGTCATACTTGTCAAATGGTAGGAAAACCAATCAGAAGATACCTAAGGCTCAGTTGCAACCAATTCATGCATTTGACGAACCTTTCAGTAGAATTATGGTAGATTGTGTTGGTCCCTTACCAAAGACCAAGTCAGGCAACCAATATTTGTTGACCATAAAGTGTGCGTCAACAAGATTCCCAGAGGCAATTCCTTTGAGGAATATTAAAACCAAAAACATAATAAAAGCTTTGAGAAAATTCTTTACTCAATTTGGCCTTCCCAAATTTGTCCAATCGGATCAAGGGTCAAATTTCATGTCTGGAATCTTCCAGCAAGCCATGTATGAATTGGGCATTCAACAATTCAGATCATCTGCCTATCATCCTGAGAGCCATGGGTCTTTGGAACGATTTCATCAAAACTTGAAAAACATGATTAAGTCATATTGTTTTGACACAGGTAAGACTGGGACGAAAGCATTCATTTACTTTTGTTTGCAGTTAGAAAGTCCGTTCAGGAATCTCTAGGATTCAGTCCCTTTGAACTGGTGTTTGGACATAATGTGCTTGGACCTTTAAAGAAAATTCTTTCTAATGAAGAAACAGAACTTAATCTCCTTGATTATGTCTCTGATTTCAAGTATAAATTGTCAAAGGCTTGTGAGGTCGCAAGAGCAAATTTGCACTCTTCTCAATCAAAGATGAAGTTAAGATATGATTAAAACTGAAGGGATGCGAGTTTTCAATCTGGTGATAGAGTTCTAGCTCTCTTGCCCATTCCACAAAGTCCTCTTCAGGCAAAATATTATGGTCCATACAAGGTTGAAAAGAAAATAAGTGATTTAAATTACATCATAAATACTCCTGGAAGGCGAAAACAAAAAAAACTTTGCCACATCAATATGTTAAACGAGTGTGTTGAAAGAGATAGCTAGGTAAATCATGCAATTAATTTAGTTGTACCTGTCCCACCAACTGAGGACTTGAGTGAAGGAATTCAGTCGGATTCTACTAATCTTGGAACAACAAATCTTCGGAATTCGGAAGTTATGGAAAATCTAGACCAGAAAAGTTCTCATTTACAACAAGAAAAAAGTGAACTTAAACAAATATTGTCTGAATATGAGCACTTGTTTCCAGACGTACCTACAAGGACAAACACAATTTTTCATGACGTTGAAATAGTAGATTCAAAACCCATGAAACAATACCCATTCAGGATGAACCCTCTCAAACAGGAGTACTTGATAAAGGAGATTCAGTATTTACTGGAAAATGATTTTATAGAGCCCAGTAAGAGTGATTGTAGTTCACCGTGCATACTTGTTCCGAAACCGGATAAAACTTTCCGAATGCGTACTGATTATAAGAAGGTGAACAGTGTGACAAAAACCGATTCATTTTATTACCAAGAATGGATGACTGTATCGACAAAATTGGAAATGCCAAATACGTCACTAAATTTGACCTTCTGAAAGGATTTTGGCAAATTCCACTAACGGAAAGAGCAGAAGAAATTTCGGCATTTGTGACTCCAGATGGACTTTACCAGTATAAAGTAATGCCATTTGGGATGAAGGGTTCTCCAAGTACTTTTCGACGCCTTATGAATATGATTACCTCTGGTCTAGACAATTGTGATGCATATATTGATGACGTCATCATCTACAACAACACCTGGAAAGAACATCTAGCCACGATTCGGAAGTTCTTCGACAGACTCACTGAAGCAAATTTGACTATTAATTTATCAAAAAGTGAGTTCTGCCGTGCTTGTGTTACTTTTCTAGGACATATTGTGGGACATGGTCAAGTTAAACCTATAGATGCTAAGGTCAAGGCTATTTCTGGTTTTCCTGTGCCTGTTAGTAAAAAGCAGCTGATGCGATTTTTAGGTATGGCTGGGTACTATCGCAGATTTTATTCTAATTTTTCTGATATTGTTGAACCTCTGACAAACTTGTTGAGAAAGAAAAACAAGTTTCTTTGGACTGGAAAATGTCAAGAGGCTTTTGATAGGTTAAAGGCCATACTTAAACGTGCACCAGTTTTAACAGCTCCAGATTTCAGTCAACCATTCAAACTATCTGTGGATGCAAGTGATGTTGGGGTTGGAGCAGTTTTGATTCAAGATGACAAAATAGTGTAGAACATCCAGTGTGTTTTTTCGCTAAGAAATTAAATAAACACCAAAGAAACTACTCAACAATAGAGAATGAATGCTTGGCTTTAATAATGGCATTACAGCATTTTGAAGTTTACATTGGCTCAGCTCCTTCTCCGGTTGTTGTGTTTAGTGATCACAACCCCATTACTTTCATAAACAGGATGAAAAATAAAAATCAAATACTATTAAGGTGGGGTTAATTTTTGCAAGAATACAACCTTGACATCAGGCACATTAAAGGAAAAGACAATTTAATTGCAGATGCACTTTCCAATGTATAGAAATATTTTCATATAAACCTTTGTATAATTCATAAGAGTTCTTCTTCTGTGATTTTTTTTTTACCTCGTGTATAGTTTACATCTGGTAAAAAAGAAAGCTTTATTACATAAATCTTTCTTTTTTCTTTATGGAGGAAAGTGTTACAACCATGTAGTTTAATTACTTGTGTGTTAAAATTTGAACTATTTTTCTATTTCATTATTATAATTTTTGTTGTGATGATTATGTTCACAGGGTCTGATATTATAAAAAAAAACGTCATGTTTATTTAGAACGTAAATATGACTCTTAGGATTTCGTAAGCAATTTTCTTAGATTGCTGGCGTTATAAAGAAGCTAGGTAGATGATTGGTTGTGACCAAGGTCATTTCTAATTATACTTGTTTACACTTTGTATTGCGATGGTGAGATTTTTAAATCACCACGCGTTCTTCGTGCGTGTACATGAAATATGACGTTTTCGTTCAGTTTAAATACTCAGGTATCTGTGAAATAGTGGTCAGAGTCATATTTTAACACCTTGTAGAGTCATTCATATACCTTGAGAAGATGGTATTCTTTTTCTGGTGCTGGAAAGAGTTGTTCATTTGTACGTCTGTAGAGCGAGATGTGTATTGTTATAGATGACAGCTGTAGTTCATCTACTTGTTAAACAATAATTATTTTCCCTGGAGAACTACACAACTGGCTTTAGACAAAGACATTTAGTGAAATTGATTCTAAATTGAAACAGAACAGTACAAATTGTGATTCAAAGTGAAAATTCTGGACATTTGTGTAAAAACTTCGTCTGACGTCATCATTCACCATCTTGGAACGGAATTGAGATTCAAACTAGCTTCAGTTAGAACTGTTTATTGATAGGACTTATATGTTTTTCACAATTCTAGGACAAATGTTTGGATTTTCTTCGTAAATCGTAAGTCCTATTTCATATTTTCACCTTTTCACCGTGTTTTCCAGGGAAATAAATTATTTTTGTCAAAACTTACAAATTTGTTGTCTTCGCTCTTTTCTTTATGTTACTTTAAACGAGCCGATACGTAACAACTTTTATAATTAACATTGTATCCGCTCTCATGGTAACGATTTTAACTAGGGTTTTCCTTGGCGTGGTTGTACATTCCGATATAATTAAAAATTTCTCGTTTCAAAAAATTATTGTATAACTTCTTGTTCCTTCTTATTCCTATAATCCTAGATTCCGCTAGTTTGTTGAGACAATTATAGTTATCGTTTATTTTTTCCTCCTGTACTATTCGTGCTTTTAATAAACCTGATCGCATTATCAAATCAATATTTTTAAAATCAAGCTCAAGCAATATTTTTTTAAGATGATTTTATCTTGTTTTTGTTCTTCTAGAAAATCGTCAGGATGACAGTATCTGCTTATAATATCAAAGTTTTCTATTGCTTTTATTAGTTGTGGTCCTCGCATATGCGTAACACGAACAATTTTTTTTATTCTTCTGACAATGGAGAACTTATCATTATAATTTTAAATTTTTTCGTAGTATGTATCGCACGTGCCGCTAGTGATTCGTTTCCAATATCTTTTTAGGGGTTAAGAATATTATCATAAAATTCTCTTGCAATGGTTATAATTGGTGGTTCTGACATTATTTTATAGCATTAGATTAAATTTGATCGTCGAGCGTGTATATTTGAAATGCTGTTAATCCCGGAAACGGACTTTCAGCAGCGAGAACATAAACTAGAAAGTACAAGTACTTGTAAAATATTGTGTTGTTGAAATATCCGTGTTCTCTGTGCTATATAATGTTGCCCAGTTGATATCATCGTTTGATCCTTCCAATCGCCAATTATAAATTCGACCCAGAACTAGAGTTTAATCGACCGCACAAATGAAATTGCCAAATAGCAACTGTAATGGGACATTTAATTGTAATCCAAAAGTTTTCAACTTCTCCGTTATTAGTCTATTCTTGTCTCTCAGAGAAAGCGTAATGAGGGTAATTTTCAGAATAATGTTTCGATGCGCTTACCTCAAACCCATCTCGGTTATCAGTTGCCTTAAAAAGGGTTGGAATATACCCAACATTATTTTGGGTTCGTTTTATACCACCACCAGATAGACTATCAACATACACTTTATTTGTCAGATCATTAGGGTTAACTGGAACATATGTCGTCGTTATTTTATTGTTTCTTATATTTATATTGCCTGACATTGGTCCACCTAATCGTCTTAAATACGCGGTGAGTTCTTCTTTTAACTGAGCATAACTAACAGCATCAGTCTGATTAACTGGTGGCGAGGTTGTCGGTAATCCAGTTATTTTTGAGTTATTGCTCACTATCAGGTTACCTGTCATTGCGTCGCCAGCTTTATTAAGCTTGTTATCGTCAACAGATTTTAGTTGCGCATAACTTACAGCTTGTGTATTATCAACATTTGCTGGTGGATACGCAGTTTCCAACCAAATAATTTTTTTACTCGACATGTTAATATTACCTGTAACCGTTCCACCGGTTTTGTCAAACTTGCTGCCATCCACATACTTCAACTGTAAATAACTTACAGATAGTGTTTGATTTAAGTCTGCTGGTGGATACGCGGTCTCCAAATGTATAATTTTTTTACTGATATATCTAAGTTACCGCTTAAAGTTCCTCCTGTCAATGATAGTTTAATATTGTCGACGGATTTAGGTTGTGCATAACTAACAGCTTGTGTATCAACAACATTTATTGGCGGATAACTTGTTTCTAAACCTAATATTCGTTGATTTGACATAAATAGGTTTCCTGTCATTTTATCGCCAGTTTTTTTTTTTTTCAAGTAGCCTGATAAATCAATGTTGCCATTTGTTATTGTTGTACTTACAGCCGACGAATCTCCTAATGTTGTTCCAAATTTCGTATAAAGGCTCATTATATGTTTATTGTCTGACAATTTTATATAAACTTAGTTTATAACAAAGGCAAAGCCATCGTCGATATTAAATTTTGTCACGGAACGGCAGGTGCAACATAAGCACAACAATGATCTGCCAGATTGTCATTATCTCGTTGTTGGGAGAACTGGATCGGGGAAAACAAATTTGCTGATGAATTTACTGCTAGGCGATAATTTTAACTACGACATAGTTTATGTTTACACAATTAATCCACAGCAGGATAAATACGAATTATTGAGCGAATACCATAACAAGCTTCGTGATGATCTTGAGGCTGGTGAAGATTTTTTTTTATTATTAGACTACCAGAGTAAGTTATTCCAGTTAATCAACTTGACTCAGATGAGCATAAGATAGTTGCTTTTGATGATATTGCACTTAACAATGAAGAGATGAATAAAATAAGATCTTATTTTTCACTGTCACGTAATAAAAAATGTAACTGTGTCTATCTTGCTCAGAGATTTTACAACGTCTATAAATTTATTAGACCAAATACCGGTTGCTTTATATCATTTCCCTGACTCGACAACGTTGATGTCAGAAATATTGCAAACTAGTAATGTGGCTACGTAACAAAAGATAAATTTATTGAACTGTATCATAAGGCAATGAAAGATAAATATAATTTCTTTTTATTCGATAAATTTGCACTTGATCCAAAAACATGTTCCGCTGCTGTATTGAAAAGTATCTAGAGTAAAGTTTTATCAAACTGTTTTTGAATGAAAATATGGATAAACGAGCAAAGTACAGAAAATATATAGAAGATCTAAAAATAATTGCTCAATCTCATGCAGAATTTAGGAAAAAAGTTTAAGAAACACGACGTGGACAAGTAGTTGCCGCTGAGAAATCAGCTAGAGCTTTGAAACCAGTTACTGAGGCTTTACTTGGAAAACAACCTGAAAACTTACCGCCATCGGAAGAAGAACTTACAAAATTACATGGAAAAGGTTTACTTGGATTAATTAAAGAACAACAAGAAGCCACTACTGCAAACGTTATTGCAAGATCAGAGAAAGAAAAAAGAAGAAGTTTGGCTGAGGCACTTACAGAGTACATTGTTGATCCTGGCAGAAGACAAACTGAGATAGATCGGTTGATTCGTGATCCGTTAGCGCTTGAATGAAGATTGTCGCAGACGGTGGCAGTTGGGCCAACGGGAAGAAGGTTGGATGAGATGATGAAATTGATGGAGGATATAAAACAACAACAACAACAACAAACGGAAAGTAAAACTGATAAAGCTTTAAGGGAGATGCGTGAGAAAGATGAAGCTTTTAGAAAAGAGCATTGATTGGATATTCAAGACAGAGAACGATTCGAAGCTGCTCTAGAAAGTATAAACAACAAGATAAGAGATGGCGAGTACAAGTTATTCAACGACGAACAAAATTTCGATGATTCAAGAGTAAACGAGATTTTAAAGAAAGAATACAACGCTGATGAAAAAATTAAAAAGTTAACAGAGACAGCGGAAGAAAGTCAGAAATATATCAAAGAAGTAGTGCCAGAAAATGAAAATTACCACGAAAGTATTAGAAATTTCCGACACAGTATTATCGCCGATCTTTACATTAAAACCATTAATCAAATAAAGAAAAGCAGGTACACTCATCACCTTAATATTTTGAGCACCAAAGCAAATGAAATAGATGAAAAACTAATACTGGCCATGCCACTTGTGGCGCATATAGATGACTCTACTGCCAGACAAGCTGAACTAGAACTGTTAATTGATAATCCATATCAAATCACAGAAAGGTTACAGCCAGCTGTGACGGAGAGTTAACAAGAGCCAGTTATGGCAAGTGAAGCTAGCCGAAAAGAAACAACATTTGAGCCAACTGTAACATGGGATATTAGCCAACAAGCGGTTGTATCAGATATTGAGCAAGAAAGAAAACTTATTCTAGAGCGAGCGCAAGTTAAAATAGCAGATTGGGAATACAATAATCTTTTTAAATATGCAACATTAACGTTAATGATATTGAAAATTGGGTAGAAGACAGATACGTTACACTAATTAGAAAACTAAAGTCTATTATGTACGCCAGTGATCGAGCTTACAATAAAATGAACATAGTTACAAAAGTCGAAGATCTTCATAAATATGATGACACCTATAGAAATAACATTATTGCAGGTGTTATTAAGAACGCAGTAAAGAGATTTAAAAATAAAACTGATGAAGGAATGAGCTTTCAAAGTTGGCTTGAAAATTACGATTATTTTCGCCTTGAAAAGTTGGAACTGGAGTAAGAGTATTTACATCATCAGCCGATATGATCGGCAGATTAATGCTGTTGATATCATCGAAAGAAGCTGGAAATGTTGGTGCTGAAATTGACAATGAAATGGTTGATATACTTGATCATCTAAGATCGAAAGAATTACTAACATCGGACGAATATGAAATTTTTCACCGCGATATAATCGCGGGCGATATAGTTATATAATCTAATAAATAAAGATGTCAACAACATTATTAGCAAAGATAGAACAATTTTTTCAGTGAATTATATTCGGCCAATAGAAATGGATCCTGAGAAAAAATATGAAATTGGACTAATTTCCTGCACGGCGTAGCATTTTATGGCTAACGTAAAAACTAATGTCAATGATGAATTTACATTTCAACCGAAATTTTCGTCGTAGAAAAGATTTACAAGTCCACAAGGCGCCTATAATATCACTGATCTGAATAAAACAATAAAAGAAGTTATTGCAAATAACAACATGATGGACGCTGACAACTTTAAGCTGACACCAAATTATAACACGTTACGCGCTAGAATAACACTCAAGAATAATATGATGATCGATTTTTTATCGCCAGCAAGCATTGTGTCGCTGCTCCGATTTTATCATCGACGGTACGGATCAAATACGGAACAAACTGTAACATATGACGGTGATCTGCCAGTAAATGCAACTGACGTAAACACAATATTAATAAATTGCTCTATTGCATTTGGATCTTACTCAGCTAAAGGCAGTAAAGGACAAACAATATACAGTTTTTCGCCGGACGTTCCGCCGGGTTCACTTATGCAAATTAATCCACGGCAGGTAATTTATTATCCGATAAATGTTGAAGATCAAATAACAGAAATACATATGCAATTGACGGATCAGTCTGGACGACAACTTGATCTTAACAATTAAGTTGTTACTTATTACCTACACCTACGCGTTGCGTAGGCACGTTGCGTGATTTTGTACAACCTCGTTACATAACATGAGACAAAGAAAAATGTTTACAGAAGAAAAATAGTTGGAGGATTTTTAGAAAATATATTTACTAAAATTATTGAAAGTGCTCCTGGAATAGCGTATAAAGTTGCACCAATTGCACTGGATGCATGAAAAGCCTTTGCGACCGGAGCTGCATCTGCCGCTGAAACTGCGGTGGGACAAAAAATAGCTGATAAAATAAAAGGCAACTGGCCAGAAATAAAACAAGTTATATCAGAAATCGCACCGACCGAAGAAACTAAACGCGTAATGATAAGGACAACAAAAAACTATTATCGCCAAGAGGAGAGCAAATTATACAAAAATTAATATCTAATGCTTGTTGTTGTTGTTGTTGTTATAGGGTTTAACGCCATTTTTCAGCACAAGATAGGCTATACATGGCGGCCAGTATTAATGGTGGAGGAAGAACCCTGGAAAACCCCGGGAAGAACCACCAACCCACGAGAAGCTACTGGCTGGCTTTCTCACATACCCACGTTAGCCGAGCCTGGACTCGAACTCACGCAGACAGAAGTGAGATGGCAGTGATCCGTAACGATCAGCGCTTTAGACCACTCGGCCACTAGGGACCCCAATATCTAATGCAACAGCACCAAATTTGTTAAAAATTACCTCGACTTGGGGGAGACCTATGACGTAGATGATACAATAACAGAATTTGAGTACGTTGAATATCTCGACGAAAATTCTAATGAGCCTAGTAAAGTTGGCGTTAGAACATTTAATACACGGGACGAGGATGTATTTCTTTTGCCTCATAAAGCAATGTTGGAAGTTCGTGGTCAGATTATGACAGTAGCTAATCCACCTGCTGCAATTGTAGCTGGAGCAGAAATAGCTCTCATAAACAACGGTTGGAGTTTATTTAAAAATGCCAGGTATCAGGTAGCTAATCAAACAGTGGAAGATATTTCAAGTCACTTACAAGTTGCAAGTACAATACTAAGTATTATATCGTTTAGTGACGATTACTTTAGATCGACTGCAACTAACATGATGTGGTTTAAGGACTCTAGAGCTGGTGCAGCTGCGCCAGGTGAATTTATTTCAAGAGGTGTATTAGAGCATGGGGCTGATGCAGCTGCAGATGCTGTAATTGTAAGAAATTTTCTTATCGCTAATGCTGTCAATTATGGTATAGCCCCACCAGCTGCAGGCGCTAACGAAGACTCTACCAGAGTTTCACTTACTGATGCTTGTAATAATCTTAGTATAACGCCACCAGGTGTAGCTGCGGACGGTGTTGCAATGCTAGATTTGCTTAATAACGCAATTAGCGTAAAAAATATACGTTACAATGATGGTTATGCTAGGAGAAAGGCACTTGCACGTGGATCACGTCAAATTACAATGATGCTGCCATTGAGTACAATATTTTGATTTTGTCGCGATTACAATAAAGTGTTTCGTGAAGTTAAACACACACTTATTTTAGATCGGGCAGAACAAAATAATTGTTTACTTCGGGTTGGTGGCGCCGATGTACAGTTTATTATAAACAAACTTGCTTTATGGATGCCACGAATAACACTGTCATTCACAAAAGTAGTAGAATTAAATGATATGCTTAAAAAATATACAAAGAAAATTTATTTTCAGCAACTTAAAATTTATCAGACTGCAGTTCCAAATGATACCGAGTACACATGGCGCGTCACAACAATGTCAAGCGAACAACTACCACAACAATTATTTGTTGTCTTTCATCGACAAGCGCGACGCGGTAACCAGCAACAAAATAATGCGGTATTTTATAACGCTGATGTTTGGAGAATATACCCCAGGATAAACTCCAAGCAGTATCCGGAATGAGCGATATAATACAATAGAAACCTTACTCGACCGTACATGTATCTTATGGAGGCAGTGTAGAAATATCAGGGCGTTGGAGATGGATCTCAAATATCAGTGGAGGAATTTCTTTCACTTTATCCGATATTTTATTTTGATGTTAGTAAACGGAACAAGCGAGTTGTTGATTTGACAGCTGATATTGAAATTACCTGGGCATTAGGTATGGTTCCAGATGCGTTGTATGTTTATGCACTGGTGAACAGCGACAGATTTATAACAATTGACTCTGTCAGAGGTAAAATGACAGTCGAAGTTTGAAAAACTTGGAGTTTAATATAACTCTCTTTATATGACAAAATACATTGAAAAAGAAATATATTTGACTGACGGTCAAGTAAAAAAATTATCGGTTGCTATTGCTAAGCATAGGTCGGTATCACTAAAAATTAATTCATCGACAACGGGCGGTACTTTAACAAAATTAATGCTAACTTAAACACAGATAAATAAATACGATCGTGGTAAACCGTTTGTTATAAATCTAAGCACGTCACAAATAATTGCAATGACCCACCGCATTGCGGTGGGAGGCGGTTTTCTTGGTCCGGCAATAGCCACAATAGTCAAAACGTTAATACCTAAACTTTTGCCCGTAATTGGTACATTAGGATTAGCAGCAGCATCTGGCGCAGTATCTGGCGCAACACGAAAGGCTATCTCTGGAGACGGTATAAAATTTTTTTTTGTCTAAAACTTTAATATAATGCCCCGACGAAAGACAGCAAAAAGAAAGACAACAACGAAAAAAAGACGGTATCGCAAAAAAAATAATTCAAAAATGGCGGATTTATAGGACCATTACTGGCGGGAGTAGCGGGAAGTCTGTTGCCCAATCTGCTGGGAATATGTCGAGGACTAACATTGCCAGGAACACGCCCACGTTAAGTAACTTCGATATACTTGATAAGCTAAAGAAAATAACAAATTTCTACGGAGTTTATTCCAAAGATGGACTTGACAATGCACCAGCTGGTGGTTCGTGTGTGATAAATATACAAGATTTTAACGACGGATCTGGCACACACTGGGTAGCAGTTTACAATAACAACTATTTTGATTCATTTGGATTTCCCCCCAGTGATGTAGTTAAAAAAAATATATCAAGAAAAATATAAAATAATAAATTATTCGCCTAATCAGATTCAGCCTGTTGGAACATCAGCTTGTGGATACTATTGTATAATGTTTATAAAACAAATGTCCCAGCCTAATTCAATTTTTTAAAATTTATTTTACAGTTTGACAATCAACCGTCTCACATTAATGATGAGATTGCAATTAATTTTATCTAAACTAAGGAATATGTCAACATATTGTCTCAAATGCAAAACTAAAACAGAAAATAAAGATGAAACAACAGAACAAAAAACAAAAAATAAATGGATAATGCTAAAAAGTATTTGTGCAATCTGTGGAAAAAGAAAAAGTATGTTTTTAAAGAAATTATCCGGAGCTGGAATGTGCGACAAGGTTATTTTAGTAGATGATTAATAAATAATGATATGCGAGTGTGATTGTGATAGAGATCTCTGTCTGGAGCAAAATAAAATTGTTACATGCTGTCAGAAATGCAACAACAGAGAACTAATTGGAACATGTATAGATATGCATAAAAAAATTGGCAAGTTAACAAAACCATAAAGAGGTTGGACATTACCAGGCCATAAATACACTGGATCATATAATCCGCTAGATAAACAACTAGATGAAAATGATAATCTGCTGCCCGGACAAGAGCCTTACAATCAAGTTGATGTAATAGCAATGCATCACAATATCTGCTACCGTGATAACGAACAAGATAAGCACGGCTGCGATAAAGTAATGCTAGATGAGCTACGCGACATGAAACCAAAAAGAACCAGAGAACGACTTGATAGAAGGCTGGTGCAGGGATTTATTGGAACAAAATATAAACACGGACTCCCAGCGGTGGAATCGCTGGCATCAGAGCTACATGTTTTTAGTAAATGAGCGTTTAGTGTACCCTTTTCAGATAAAACAGGAACATCGATAACTGATGCACTTAAACAAATAATACAAGAAAAAAAAAAGAAAACCAAACAGAATCTGGACCGATCATGGAGAGGAGTTTTTTAATAAAAAAAATTTGAGCAGTTTTTGCAGCAAAATAACATTAAAAAATATGTTACTGGAAATAAAGGTAAGAGCGTTATCGTCGAGCGATTTAATCGTACACTAAACGAGCCGATACATAAACATTTGACAGCTAAAAATACAAATAAATATATTGACAATCTGCAGCAGATTGTTGATAAATATAATAACATGAAGCACAGATCAATAAAAATGTCACTAAATGATGCAATTAAAAATCCTATTCTTGCAAATGAAAACATGTACCGAAGACATAAGTATAAATTTGGTGATAAAATTAGAATTTCTCTGAGGAAAAAATCATTTGAAAAGGATTTACTCCAAACTGGAGCGAAGAAGTATTTGTTGTTGATAAAGTTTTACTGACAATATCTGTAACATACGCGCTGAAGGATTTATTGGGTGAGTCTATAACTGGTAGTTTTTACAAGCAGGAACTGCAGAAAACTGAGCAAGATATATTTGTTATTGAAATAGTTATCAGGAAAAAAGGCAATAAATGTTTAGTTAAATGGAGAGGATACAGCGATAAATTTAACAGCTGGGTTCCAACTAAATCTATATCGAAATAATATTGTTATAAATTTGCTCGTAGTTTAGTAGTACAGATTTACATCTGACCTGTCTACACAACGACATTAAATGTAATTTTCTTGCGTTATCAACTGGCATTAAATTAATTATTTTAACAAAAAATAAAATCGTATTTTATGCTTCTTTGTTGGGCAGCAATTTTCACATTAAGAAAAGGTTTTATAAGTTGCCAAAATATTTGCTCGGCAACAGTAAAATTAAATTTTATTATTTTTTTGGCGATATGATACTTAACATTATATCGTCCAGTTTTCGGTCTGCTGTAATTTTTTTTTATCAACCACGTCCATGATCTCGTCTTGTTCATCGTCATTGTTAAATAAAATTTCATCTTCTGTATAACCAACCGACTCATATTTTATATCGCTTGCGATTGTATTATATCGCGGTGTAAAATTATTGTCCGCGTAAATATCAGCAAGTCGTTTCATTAAATTCATATTAAAATACATTTTTTTTTCTAATTTATAATAATAAATGACAAAAGAGATAAAGTATCATCAGAAAGTTAATGTATTAAATTACCAAGAACTAGCCGAGGCAGTGCGAAAATGTTTATCAGGACATTCTTGCTCTGTTGACGTTATTGTGATGCAAGGTGAATCCGATAAAATTCTTCTAACAGCAGCAGAACAAAAATAAACTTAATGACAGTACAATTATAACACTGAAATTTAATAAAGATGATGTTTTGATGTTTGCTCACAATTGTCTTACCAAAGCCGAGTTAGAAAATATAATTAATCGTCGTATTTGAAAATAAATCTGTCGAAGGTTGACACTGACGTTGCTGATTTGGTTCTGCCATCTGCTACATCTTTTTTTGACCGTGAATGAATTTTAAAATGTTTGCTGCGGCTGTTATTGATTTAAATCTTATTTCTTCATTAGGTTCAATATTTATTGAGATAATTGGACTTTTGGGATTTTTAAAATTACAACTACCACCTATTCCACGTTTACTATTTTCTCTTGGCGTGACCAGATCTAAATTTTTCAGACGATTTTCGGTTTTAATGCTGTTGATGTGATCAGTAACCAAATCATTTGGAATAGCGCCGTTAAAAGTTTCATAAATAAATCTGTGCGAACTATAATGAACAAAATCTGTTTTAATACCACGAACCATCACAATCAAATAACCAGCGTTATTCAAATTTCCAACAACGTTTTTAGTTTGTTTATTTCGTATAATTCCTAGATCATTAGCCTCATATAAATCAAACAAGGATGCGGTTGAAACTCATCTTGCAATGCTAAATTTTCAATATTATCGTCTTCGATCGAACTATTTACTCTATAAATT
>JAECUM010081531.1:0-16970 GCA_016617855.1 Megalonaias nervosa | reverse complement strand
ACACATTTCTGGAAACATAACTGGCTTTCATATTCGAGGTTGGGATTATTTGTTTTCCGCCTATTTGTATGAGTGTACGGGGGTTAGGTTTGTGTGTGTGTATTGGTATGGGGATACGGGAGTTAGGGTTATTTTCGAGTGTATTTGTATGGGTGTGGGGGGAGTTGTGGTTATTTGCGTGTGTATTTGTATGGGGATACGGGGTTTGTGGGTTTTGTTTGTTTATATGTATAGGTGTAAGGAGGTTGGGGTTATTTTCGTGTATATTTGTATGGGTGTACGAGGGATGGGGATGGGTAATGTGTGTGTGTGTGTGTGCGAGCGTGTGTGTGCCTGCCTCTGTGTGTGTGTGTGTGTGTGTCGCGGCTACCAGCAACTTGTATTTAAGTTTTTAATGTCAAGTTTCTTTTAAAGAGAGGCAGATGGCTTCTATATTTCTCATAATGATCTTTTCACTGACTTAAAACAGTATATGTAAGTCATAGTAATATACGTCTTTGTATATAAGACATTCCTTCGTAACAAATCAACAGAAAAGTTTACAGTTCCATGGTGCATCACCGTCTCATATGGAAGCATGTATTTCTTGAAGGTATGTGAGAAAGCTTGCCAGTAGTACCTTTCCCTTGGGTCAGTGGTTCTGATAGTTATCCTGGGTTCTTCCTCCACCAGTTATACTAGTTGCCATGTATAGCCTATCATGTGCTGAAAAATGGCGTTAAACCCACAACAATACCAAAAGCAACATTTCTTAAAGAATGTGTAACTAGCAATATGTCAGAATTATTGATGTTTACAACCTGAAGCAATGTTTATTTTTGAATAGTAATCAACGTTGACGTTGACAGTACTTTGAACGGTTTGAAATATATATATATATATATATATATATATATATATATATATATATATATATATATATATATATATATATATATATGCATACATATTTTTAAATTATTCCAAAACCTTTCCAAATACTATCAACGTTTACTGTATGGTCTTTAGCACGAGGAATTGGAAAAGAAATAACCTAGCTTTATTATCCTAAACTGATGAATTTTTGGGAATCTTTGCAAATAATTATGAAATGAATTTGAAATACGTTCGGATGCCTTGGTCGTTACACGTTTCCTTTGCATAACGTTTAACGTCATTTATAACATCATATGCTGGTATTACACGTGTCACATATTTGAAAACTATTATATGTATATGTCAAAATACAGTAGCCATTTGATTAAGTTGCTTACGACGAAATTTTGCAATTTAAAGTTGTACAAATTTGATGTAGGGTTTATTAGTGACACATGAACCATGCTTTACATCTGAAGTACTGTTAATATATTAAAAGCCGTTCAATAAGTAGCAAATAACATTTCAAATAAACTTCCTCTTGTCTCCTCGCTACAATCCATGCAAAACTTAATAATGAATCATCGAAAAACTGGACGCGGTGAGTAACCATCTGACAACATGTCATTGTTGTGCCTCCAGCCAGTTGAGTTAGAATGGTGAACTCGCATCGTATCAGGAAAATCATAGACTCAAATCCTCGTGAAGCGAAGCCATATCTAAAGACTGTCTAAAAATACATTTTCAATATTTATATTTCTAGTACTCTTCTTTTTTCAGATTACCATGAACATATTCGTCTTCCTTCTGTCTCTCCTTGTTGTATTCGTGCTTGAAGTCCATTCACAAAGTAAGTTAGTGATAATTATCCTTATTACATGTGTTATTATACTGCTTCCGTTGTGCTTTGTCTGCTTAGATCTACTCACTGTACACACAAAGCGCATTAAAAAATGAAAAGAATAACACAAAACGACACACAGACAGAATACACATATGCAAGCTCGAATCCATTTTGCAAATAATTTCTAACTTTCTTGTACAAAATTGCATTTTACGATTACATGTTCAGCAGAGTATTTTAGTACTGTAACAAGCATAATAAAAAATACTTATGACAAAAAATTAACTAATTTTAAATGATTCTTAAGCTTGGTATAGAGAAAAAAAAACAAAAAAAAAAAATTCAGTTGTGCTGACAATGATGCTTTTTAAAGAATTAGTGTTGAATTGACAAGGCCAGAAACCTGCAAGTTTAGGATAGTTTTAAGTTTTCTTACCCGACTATTTCAAACACCTAAATATTTCTCAAAGTATATTTATTTCTTATTATCTTATCGTGTAGTCTTTAAAAAAAAAATAGTTACGAAATCAATTAATCTATGTAGATTATCACATGCTAGAATTTTTCCGCAAAATGCTGAGCTGTCTTGCCGGCTTGTTGCTCATAACGAAATTTGCACTAGAAATGGTTTGAAAAAAATAACCAGGTTTCGCTGCTGTATGTTTGGCAGGTGCATGATTTCTATCGTGGACATAGATATTTCTAAATCTTACATTACATTTTGTGGGTTCGTTCTAGATGTACAATAAAACCTGTCATGTTCGGTCACCTCTGACAAGTGACCAACAGTGGGGTACACAATAGCGGTTTATTTATACAATACTTTTGTGTAAGAGACGTTGAACAAGGGTTTATTTAAGGAAATGTGTTATTATATACAGGTGACCATATCGGCAGGTTTGATTGCAGTATTTAATCAGAGGTGCATTCCCAACGAAGGTTAACTCAAAGATCAATAGTTCTCGAATACCCACGATATGAAAGTGGTCGCTTCTAAAATTTAGAATGTGCAGACTTGCCTGGAAGCTGAGTGTGGCCATTTTTGTGTAAGGCTAGGTTACTCTCAAAGCGTCGTCTTCTTAATTTCTGCCACCATCCCCAAACTACGATTATGTCCGTGATTATTAACGGTTTCTCTGTTAATAAATTTAAGGTTTCATTTATACAATTCTTTTTTATCACCCACATCATAAATAGATCAACTGATAAGAAATGAGAACGTAAAATTTGTTTTTCCTTAACATAAAGAATCAATTTGTTTCATATGGCAATACAGAATGTTAAACCTGAGTGAAAGAAAGCAGATCAGAGCAAAAGTAGTGTTCTGTTCAGTGTGGTACTACCTTACAAGAAAACGGAGTGATGCGGACGAAAAAGTTTCTTACGGTGTCTACTAGGTAATCGGCTTCCGGTTAGATGGCGTCTAGTTCTCTTCATTTATACCATGTTACTATAAATATCCAGTTTAATATTCGTTTGATCTTTTCACAAAAGTATGAGTGGCATTAAAACTGGCAATGTATACTTCATATGTTTTGCTATGGGGTTCTTTATTCAGACTACGTAGGATGTAAGAAGGACAATATTGTAACCAATATAAAACACTATGATTAAAATAATCTTAAAAAACAAAAACAGCAAGACAAAAGGGGCTTTAATATAGACAGCAAAAATGAAAGATACCATCAACTGCCAAATGTAGTAGGCTTAAACACGGGGAGTCAAGTAACTTTAAACTACCAAAATTAACAAGACAAAATGGGCGTCCGTAGGTACATTATAAAATCAAAGTATAATCACCTGCCACAAGTAAAAGGGTGTTGTTATTCAAATCTCAAGGTAAAAAACAGGCTTAAGATTTTTGTATTTTAGGATAAATAATCCTATACGTCATTTCTTTTAGTTCTTCGCAAAAATCAGTTCAAAATATTGGAAACATTTTGCGTCTGAGTAAAAACATACGCACGTTAGATTTATTGTCACCCGATATAAATCTTGTATATTTGTGTTTATTATTGTACTAATGCATATTATATTGAGGAGTCTGCTAAATTCTGACTTGAAAAATTAGAAATTCAAACTGATTTATGTTTCTTAGTGTCTTTTCTCTTTGAATGACACGCAGTGCTAAAAGAGATGAGACCTCTTCACTCTTCACGTTAATTGTTTCCCTCGTTGTTCAATATTAAACCCAAACTATTGATTAAATAAGAATTAGTGTTGGTGAATAAGCCCATGATGTGATCCAGTACATTTGCAGTTGAGATAATTAATATAAAAGTATAATAAAAACCATGCAATCTCAACACACTACATTGACAATTAATATAAAGGTATTATATAAAAAAAACATGTAATCTCAACACATTAAAGTGACAATTAATATAAACGTATTATAAAAACCATGTAATCTCACATTACGGTGATAATTAATGTAAAGGTATTATAAATACCATGTAATCTCACATTACAGTGACAATTAATATAAAGGTATAATAAAAACCATGTAATCTCAACACATTACAGTGACAATTAATATAAAGTATTATAAAAACCATGTAATCAGTGGCGTCACGGGGAGGGGTGCGGGGGTGCGGACTGCACCGGGTGACACCATCAGAAGGGGTGACACCAAAATGACTGTCTGTAAAAAATTTTAAGTTTTGTGCAGGAAGGAGGTCCATGGGGGTGACATCATGAGTTACCGCACTCGGTGACACAAACCCTAGTGACGCCACTGCATGTAATCTCACATTACAGTGCCAATTAATATAAAGTATTATAAAAACCATTTAATCTCATATTACAGTGACAATTAATATAAAGTATTATAAAAACCATTTAATCTCACATTACAATGACAATTAATATAAACGTATTATAAAAACCATTTAACCTCAACACATTACAGTGACAATTAATATAAACGTTTTATAAAAACCATGTAATCTCAACACATTTCAGTGACAATTAATATAAAGGTATAACAAAAACCATGTATCTCACATTACATTATAGTAACATGGTATAAATGAAGAGAACCAGACGCCATCTAACCGGAAACCGATTACCCAGCAGACACCGTAAGGTTGATTTTGCTAATTATTACAATCAAATTTTAAATATAATTTTTTGCTTCGAAATAACAGTAAGAAGCAAAGCAACCATGATAAGTTTTAAATATCTCATTTGACGATCGAACAATTTTACATTTATTAGGTTTCACAGACTGTACGCACAGTATGCTTTTCTCCAGTTGTTTTAGTTCAATGTTATATTGGACACAAGCCTTCATACTGATGTTATATTAGACGCAAGCCTTTTATAACAATGCTATATTGGACTTACGAACTCATACCGATGTTATATTGGACACAAGTGTTTCATACCGATATTATATTGGACACAAGCTTTGATGCCGATGTTATATTTGGCACGAACCTTTCATACCAATATTATATTGGACACGAACCTTTCATACCGATCCTCGATGATATATCATGAATTTATATTTCAAGTACTTATTAAGGAAGGATAATCGAGCTTCGTAAATTTTAGGGGGTATGGGTGGAGGACTCCCCAAAATATGTCAACAGAATTAAGCCATATAAAATCTTTCAATTTTAGCAAATAAGGAAACACAAAACTATAGTCCATTGGATACGTAGTACTCTAGAGGAGAAATAATACGATAGACAATTTGGTTAGTGCTAACCAGCGAAGGTATTTTGTAGAATGTGGTACTGTACCATTTCACAACAGAATAATACAAACTGAGTGTGTGTGTGTGTGTGTGTGTGTGTGTGTGTGTGTTATTTTGGAGTTTTAATGCAGCTTTGACAATTTTTCAATCATATCGCTACGATGTATGTAGTGTGACAGTTTATATTGATGTCTAGCACTGGGGCATCATGCCGCAGACATGTAGTATCATGTCCCACCCAATCACATTATCCTAACACCAGGCCGACCAGACCTAACATTAACCTCATAATGGTGAGCGCCTAGCGATGCAGCTATTAGTACCATTTTTATAAGTCTTTGGTATGACTCGGCCGGGGTTAGAACCCACGACCTTCCGCATCCGAGGCGGACGCTCTAACCACTAGGCCACCGGAGTGGTCTCCGATTGAGAAACAAGTGAAGGTATGTGTGAAATATGAGGTAGCTAACTTGTCATAAAAGCAAAGCAATTAAACGACAAACGTGACGGAAACACTCAAAAAAAGCAAAGGATAATATCAAATGTCAACTCTGTAAATGTTACCATTGCGGAACGATATGTAAAGAACATAATGTAAAACTCTCGCGCCGACCAATTGTTTGTAAACAGGAGAGTAGGAAACTGTGACAGAATAACTGCTATGTAGTATTTTTAGTAACAATAGATCAAATTCATCATAATATGCCACAGCCGGGTTCCCAATACGACAAAAAGTAAATAAGCGCAGGAAACGTGTTCGAGTTCTGTATGAGGCGCCGTAGCGGACAAAAGTTGGTCCAATCAGAACGCTGACGTTGAAATTTTAATGTCATATGTTCAGAATTCCAATATCACGTGTTGTATCAGAAATGCTTGTACTTAAAGTTCCATTTTCTAGGTTGATATTTTAGTTTGTATCTGTTGAATTAAACAGTAGTGGTTGAAAGTTATATTTTCTATGTCGAGGTTTAGATTGTGTCGTTTGAACTACACGGCGGTGGTTGAAATTTCAATGTCATACGTCGAGAATTCTTAATTTACGTATTGGTTCAAAAAGTTTATGTTGAAAGTTCCATTTCATATGTTGAGTATTTAGATTTCATCTGTTGAATTACACAGCGCCGGTTGAAAATTCGATGTCAAATGTCGAGTATTTAGAATTACACGGCGGTTGTTGAAATTTTAATGTCATATGTCGAGAGTTTCAATTTAACATGTTGAATCACATTGATTGTGCTGAAAGTTCGATTTCGTATGTTGAGTTTTTAGATTGTATCTGTTGAATTACACAGCGGTGGTTGGACATTTTATTGTGCTTGTCAGAATTGTTATTTTTATATGCTGAAATGAAATGTTGCTGTTAAAAGTAACATTACACAATGTCCACTTTAACAATTCAAAATAATTTCGAGTATTAAGATACATCGTTCGTGTATTCAGTTATTAGGCGCTATTACATTTCATGCATTTACAGTTTGAAAGTTACCATTCACAGGTCGAGAATTACTATGAATTTCTTCGCTAGAGGTCGCTCTCGTGAACGGACAGCGTTATTTTTAAACAAGGAGGCTGCTTCTCGTTGCTGTGAAATTCAATAGATGAAATCTAAATACTCAGCATATGAAATGGAACTTTCATCACAAACAGTTACGTACAACGTGTGAATTAAAGATTCTCGACATATGATATTGAAATTTCAACCACCGCTGTGTAATTCAAAATATACACTGTAAAACGTCGACATAGGAAATAGAACTTTAACCACCGCTGTATAATTCAACATATAAAATATAAAATCTCGATCTTGAAAATGAAACTTTAAGGACATGCAGTTTGATCCAACACGTGATATTGGATTTCTCGACATACAATATCGAAATTTCAACTGCAACTTTCTCATTGGACCAGCTTTTGTCCGCTACGGCGTATCATAGTTATGTCCTTACAAGATTTATACGATGTCGAGTTTGTAACGGTCAGAAATGATTGAGTGAAAGCTTGACAACAGTCTTTTTTTGTGGATGGATTTGGCCAAGTTTTTATCTTGCAACCTTCAGATTTGTATCCACACCCAAAATAAGCGTTTAGTCATTTTTTTGTAATTTTTTTTCTGATATCTTTTTATTAATCAGACGATATGGAGTGGTTAATATACGTGAGCAAAAATGACTGTTGTGGATATGTTCACTTGACAGTCAATTGACAAGCTATGCTACTTTGGTTGTGGCGCCATGTGTGACTTTCATTAGCCGATGAAATTAATTGCCCCTACCCCCTTCACATTATGGCATTGCGTCTCAGAGAAAAAAGAAATGAAAGATAATCTTTGTTACAATAAAGCTAGCAGAGGTGGTGGGGTGGATGCCATTTTTGATGAAAGAAAATAGTATACTTTTATAACACAGTAACCTGCGAAACAACAACATCAACGAGAATTTTAAAGAATGTTCTTACTGAGGGGTGCCAGGTAGAAAACAGATGATTATTCAGACTTTTGCAAGAAGTCAACAGACTCATGCCGTATAAACGGTTGGCTTTGCCAATGGTTATTTCATGCAACACAAATGTAGCATTTTTCCGAGAAAACGATCAACTTATGAACATTTTTCTGTTTGAGATAGTAGTCTTGTATCGGAGAATGTGTCAATTGTATCGGTGAATGTGTGACTTGTATTGGAGAATGTGTGACTTGTGTCGGTGAATGTGTGACTTGTATCGGATAATGTGTGACTTGTATCGGTGAATGTGTGACTTGTTTGGGAGAATTTGTGACTTGTATCGGTGAATGTGTGACTTGTATGGGAGAATGTGTGACATGTATCGGTGAATGTATGACTTGTATCGGTGAATGTGTGACTTGTATCGGACAATGTGTGACTTATATCGGACAATGTGTGACTTGTATTGGTGAATGTGTGACTTATATCGGAGAATGTGTGACTTGTATCGGAGAATGTGTGACCTGTATAAAAAAACCATTCCATTTCCGTAGCCCCAAAAGTTTGCTTACGTTGGTATTAGTTATCAAATCAATGTGACGACATTAACTTTATTAAGACATAACAGTAATGTCGGACTTGAATGCATTTTAAAATGGCTACGACAGTGAAACCTGTTTTAAAAAGTCACCTATGGGGAAAGACTAATCTGGCCTCTTAATACAGGTGACCTCTGAACGGAAGTTCAGCTAGCAAACTTGGTCTTTGTGTGATTTAGATTTTTAACGTAGCTTTAATAATTTTAGTTATATCGCTACGATCTCTGCAGTGTGGCAGTTTATAGTGATGTCTAGCACAGGGGCATTATGCCGCAGACATAGAGTATCATGTCCCACACAGTCACTTGATCCTGACACAAGGCCGACAAGTCTAACATTAACGTCTTAATTCTGAGCGCCAAGTGAGGCAGCTGCTAGTACCATTTTTAGAAGTCTTTTGTATGACTCGGCCGGGGTTCGAACCCGCGACCTTCCGCGTCAGAGGCGGAGGCTCTAACCACACAGGTCAGCTTGGTCTTTCATCAAATAAGACTTTATAGTATTATTAGTAGTAGTAGTAGTAGTAGTAGTAGTTGTAGTAGTAGTAGTAGTAGTAGTAGCAGCAGTATCATCATCATTATTGTTGTTGTTGTTGTTAATATTCTAAAATAAAACTAGTCTATATTCTAAACAATTATAGAGCTTTATTAAAAATAGAAATTGCAATTTTGTTTGTCATTTTTCATGTAATTGGCATAATGTATCTTTTCAAACAATTCAGGGCATGTCATTCAGAAATTCTGGTGGAAAACGTTTCAGTCAGAGATTTCTTCAAATTTTCCTTCTTTCTATTTTTCAAATGGTACCTTTTAATTTAATATACTAGAAACAGTAATGATCAAATAAGTGTTTACATTTTCGTCTAATACATGGATGGATAGTTAATGAAGACCTGGTATGTACGTTACGAATATCTGTCCGTTCTTCTCTTATCATAATGCATTTCGTACTTACATATTTGTGCAGACTTTTCCGCGCTGTTATAATGCTTAACCAAACTAAGTGTAACAATTATGTTTGTTTTCATGTCTTGGTAGTATGGTAGTAGCCACAAAAATTCATCCTTCTTTTATCTATTTTAGATGCTGGCGGGATTCCAGTTTCTCTATCAGGCCAGGCTCCATTAGATCCGAACTATGGTCGGGTCATGTGGCAACAAATGCCTTCAAGAGGAATATTCCAGCTTAATCTCGACGATCTAATGCGCTATTACTTTTTTAAAGAGATTTTGTTTAATTAGAGCTGTTCCCGTTCAAAGAAGATGTCAGGTTTGAATACACACGTTTTTGAAAGCTTCAGTATTCGAACTCCTCAAAAAATACAAATAAAACTGGCATCATTGAACACTTGTATTTACTAATGATCCTATGGAAATACAAATGACGGATGACGGCATGTCATAAGCGGGACTTTTATCTAGATCGTAAAATGATGTAAATGTCGTAAACAGTGCACTAACATGCTATGATTGTATCATTTTCTTTAATGTATGCACCAAACTATCTATTTCTTTTCTTCTGTAACAAGTAAGCCTTTAATACAGGCATCCCGTAATGATAACATTATTACTATTACTATTGATGTATTCCTACATCTTTCAAATTTTGTATCTCGCCATTTTTATTTTTTGTACATATCTTCGACAAAACTAATGTATTAAATTAAAATCATATAATATTTTCTAGTTTTTTTCTCATTTATACTATGAACTTCTATATCTATGTGTTCTAATATACAATTACAGTTCTTCAACCCTACATGATACCGATTAATCATTACCAATATGTACATATGAACGCACGCATAGAATACATCAATACAAACTGACAAATTGTAAGTCAGTACATTGATAAATTGTACATTAGTTGAAGGTGTTTGAGATTTATGAGTATAACATTTGAAACACCTCCACTCCGATGTCATATAACCACCACAAGAAACTACCCACCCACCCCCGCATGTTATATAACCAGCGCAAGAAACGCCTAACTCCGCCATGTTGTAAAGCCAGCACAATAAACAGTATGATAAAAAGACGGACAAGACAACCATAGATGGATGTACCTGACACGATTTTAATGAAATACAATGCAACATTAAACAAATAATGTATGTAAATTCTTCACAGATTACAAGTTCATATCATTAAAAAATTCTCACCGCCATTGCGGCCTCGAAGATCCCGGAACTAAATTTCTCAAACATTCTTCTCAGAATGAGATTTTACATCGTCTTTCTTTTGACAGATTTTGACAATAGTTGAATTCTTACACTGGTACACTGGTAGAGACAGGTTTTGACAATAGTTGGATTCTTTCAGAGGTAGAGATAGTTTTGACAGTAGGTCGGATTCTTACAAAGGTAGAGACAGTTTTGACAATGGTTCGGATTCTCACAAAGGTAGAGATACTGTTTGACAATAGCTGGATTTTTACAAAGGTAGAGATAAGTTAAACAACACTTGGGTTTTCACAGAGGCAGACAAATGTTCTGACAATAGTGGCATTCATAAAGTGATAGAGATAATAAAGATGTATACCTCTGAACTTCTTCTTCTTCTTCTTTTTTTTTTTTTTTTTTTTTAGAAACATGTTTATGAGTTCCTCAGATTTGAGTATATCCTCCAGTTCCTTCAGACGTAATGTAAGATTCATTTCAGGAAAGTTCAAGATCTTCTCACTGTATTTTAATTCCAAATGTGTACTGAGCGTTTAATCAAAACTTCATTGTCTAACAAAAATAATTATGTTTTACAAATATAAATTTGAAAAACATAATTTGAATGTGCTATGAAACGGGGGTAATAATATTTTACCCAATAAGATCACAATTGAGCATTTTGGTATATCACTGTCGAGCATTCTCTCATATTACTGTTGAATAATCTGGCATATCACTGTAGAGCATTCTTTCATATCAGTGTTGAGCATTCTGGCATCTCACTGTTGAACATTCTGGCGTATTACTATTGAGTACTGGAGCATATCACTGTTGAGTATTTTGGCGTATTACTTTTATTTTCAATTAATCTTGAAAAGTTATATTGCTTGCTTTAGTGATTAAACGTTTTACTAAATTTCTATGTTTTTCTTACTTTCATTTGTCATGCTGTTTGTAACAGAAATCACGGAATTTAATTTCGTGTCTTCCCTTGTTTCAGAGTAAAACCAGTCAGGTGCATAATTCTCTTGACCATTATGTATTTCTATACATACATACATACATACATACATACATACATACATACATACATATACTTCCCACGTTCTGACATTTTGATTTTTGGTCAGAGCCTCGTTTTGGAATTGCGAGATTTAGCGGGATAACCCGAGAGCGTTATTTTCAGGCATTGTAAAACTGGTCCATTTCACTGATTTCTGCTCAGACCCGACCCCCCCCCTCTCTCTCTCTCTCTCTCTCTCTCTCTCTCTCTCTCTCTCTCTCTCCTGATATCAATTAGAGAACTCAGTGATCATGCACCACAAGAGACAATCTTGTCAAACACACATGCATGCACGAAAGATTTCAGTGAAGCAACATTTAGCGTACTATTCATTGGTCTTTTCTTGCCTAGGAATACTTCTTTATCTTGAAAATTAGCACAATTCTGCCAAATACCTATATGTGCTGTCTGTGTTAAGAATACAAAAATATAGATAACAAAAATATTTTATGAGTTTGAAAAACATATTTATTTATTTATTTATTTTTCATTCATCAATTATTATGTAGGAAAAAAGGATGCAAAAAACGGCTATTATCAGGTTGGTTTATGTAAATCCTATTCAGTGTATCATCTGTACTTATTAACATTAAATTGTGCACAAAAAATGCTTATAAATCTTACGATAATATCCAACTTTAATTGCTATTGCACTAAGAAAAATGTATGTACAGCGAAATACCCCTTGAAGGACAGATTATGAACCGATCTATCTACCTGGCACCCACTCTACTTACCGACCAATTCACTGATACCTACCTATGATACATACAAACAAACAAGCATACAGACAGACAGACATGTTGATAAAAAGATGCAAATCTTAACGGTAATGCAACGTGTACCGATGATACATGTGCATTTTCGGCAGCTGTGTTACATGGGAGGTAATAGATGGTGTTATACCAACAGCACATGGTAAGTTGATATAAGAGTTGTGTCCCCTATATATCATTACCGATTCGTATAATCGACACAACATGGATGTAAATGTTTTAACTTACATAGAACATTGATCAATACTGATTATTGCATGCTTTAAAACGTCACGTGTGTTGATCATACACTGCAACATATGTTGTGAGTGGTAATAACTAAACTCAAAATGTGATCGTCTGAAATTTTAAGTAACGTAGAATCACATATACAAAAATATAACTTTTTAAAGGCACAATGATAATTGGATATATATCCCAAACATGGTTCTAAATAGATATTGATTCACTTAAAAATTTAAGATATTAAGAACAAAAGTATTAAAAATAGGAAATAAGTCATATTCATGAGTGTGTACGGATACTACAGTGTAATAAAGTAGAAATTAGTTAGAATCATAAGTGTATACTGGAACTACAGTAGAATAAAGTAGAAATTAGTTAGAATCATAAGTGTGTACTGGAACTACAGTAAAATAAAGTAGAAATTAGTTAGAATCATAAGTGTGTATTGGAACTACAGTAAAATAAAGTAGAAATTAGTTAGAATCATAAGTGTGTACTGGAACTACAGTAAAATAAAGTAGAAATCAGTTAGAATCATAAGTGTGTACAGGAACTACAGTGTAATAAGTAGAAATTAGTTAGAATCATAAGTGTGTGCTGGAACTACAGTAAAATAAAGTAGAAATTAGTTATAATCATAAGTGTGTACTGGAACTACAGTAAAGAAAGTAGAAATTAATTAGAATCATACGTGTGTACAGGAACTACTATGTAATAAAGTAAAAATTAGAATCATAAGTGTGCTGGAACTAAAGTGTAATAAAATAGGAAATTAGTTATAATCATTAGTGTGTACTGGAACTACAGTGTAATAAAGTAGAAATTAGAATCATAAGTGTGTACAGGAACTACAGTGTAATAAAATAGGAAATTAGTTAGAATCATAAGTGTGTGCTGGAACTCCAGCGTAATAAAGTAGAAATTAGTTAGAATCATACGTGTCTGCTGGAACTACAGTGTAATAAAGTAAAAATCAGTTAGAATCACACGTGTATACAGGAACTAAAGTGTAATAAAATAGAAAATTAGAATCATTAGTGTGTACTGGAACTACAGTGTAATAAAGTAGAAATTAGTTAGAATCATAAGTGTGTGATGGAACTACAGTATAATACAGTAGAAATTAGTTAGAATCATAAGTGTGTGATGGAACTACAGAGTAATAAAATAGGAAATTAGAATCATTAGTGTGTACTGGAACTACAGTGTAATAAAGTAGAAATCAGTTAGAATCATAAGTGTGTGATGGAACTACAGTATAATACAGTAGAAATTAGTTAGAATCATAAGTGTGTGATGGAACTACAGTGTAATAAAGTAGAAATTAGTTAGAATCATAAGTGTGTACAGAAACTACAGAGTAATAAAGTAGAAATTAGTTAGAATCATAAGTGTGTACTGGAACTACAGTGTAATAAAGTAGAAATTAGTTAGAATCGTAAGTGTGTACTGGAACTACAGTGTAATAAAATAGAAATAGTTAGAATCATAAGTGTGTAACTACAGTGTAATAAAGTAGAAATTAGTTAGAATCATAAGTGTGTATAGGAACTACATTGTACCAAAGTAGGAAATTAACTAGAATCATAAGTATGTGCTGGAACTACAGTATATTAAAGTAGGAAATTAACAAGAATCATAAGTGTGTACAAAAACTACCGTGTAATAAAGAGTAACATACCAGAAATTGAACATTGACTCCAAAACGCACTTTTTAAAATATTTACAAACGTGTAACGAATGAGTATTTGAACACATAGAATATATGCAAGCGTGTGATGAATGAGTATCGGAACACATGTAGGATATGTACAAGCGTGTGCTGAATGAGTATTGCAACACATATAGGATATGTACAAGCGTGTGATGAATGAGTATTGCAACACATATAGGATATGTACAAGCGTGTGATGAATGAGTATTTTGAGCGCGTGTAACATGTATGCAGTAACAAATCAGATACCAAAAGGCGATTTTATCTAGACAGCGGGCAGCTTGTGAATGACACCAGATGCCATTATCCGGATTTGAATACATGTAGAATTTATACGAGATTTAAAAAAAAAAAAATTTAAAAAAAACTTACCAAAGAGAATGCAACCTTTCACATCATCAAGCTCTCTAAATGAAGGTTCCAAGAATTTGCAATAATAAACAATATGAGATTTATCAATTTCTGAAATATAGGGAGATGGCTTGGGTAGCTGAATAAAGGCGAATAGGCGAAAAGTTAAACTGGATTAAAAAGATAAACGTCTGAAAATGATTGTGGATTGTGATGTTAACGATGGATTTGATGCTTTTCTTCTTAAATGGAGGAATTACCTTGGAAAACTGCCATCAAAATTGCTGGCAAAATTTGTTCTTGTCAGACACGATACATTTGCATCAAGCTCTATCATGGCAATGGAATGTAATATAGCTAAACAATAAAACGATCCCCGGATTCACAGCGATGCAACATTCTAGCTTTAGCAGTTTAATTCTATCAGTTTACACAGTTGTAATGTAATAAATGTAAGAAGTAGGCAAGGGATGATGTTATAGTTACAGTAATATTAATCTATGTAGGCCTGTCTTGTGATTCCTTTTCAGCACAAGTACGTTTGCAAATAAAAGTCTTAATGTAATAAATGTAATAAAAAAGTAAGGGATGAAGTTATAGCTACAGTAACATTAATCCGTGTAGGCTTGTCTTGAGATTCCTTTTCAGCACAAGCACGTGTACCAATAAAAGTCTTAATGTAATGATTGTAATAAATACTTAATCTATGTAAGCCTGTCTTGAAGTTCCTTTTCAACACAAGCACTTGTACCAATAAAAGTCTTAATGTAATAATTGTAATAAATGTTTAATCTATGTAAGCCTGTCTTGAAATTCCTTTTCAACATAAGCATATATACCAATAAAACTCTCAAAGCAGCTGTTATTTTTACGCTATACGCCGGCTCTTCTGTTGTTTGAAAAATTCAGTCTTAATGAAATCCTCGGCCGTTTCAAATAATTTTCCATGAAAATATCCACAGTGCTGTCAATATTTAAATCAATAATCTAATCAGAATTATGACTCTAAATTTAACATCAGAAGTTAAGACCCGTTTGTCTTAATGTACGTTTGATTTTTGTCTGTTTGATTTTTTTTTTTTTTTTTTAAATGCGGAGAACAGACCGACCTAACTTGGCAATAAATCGTCACCGAAATCTATGTCCGACAGGTATGGCAGTTCCAGTAGTTTGTATCAGACGTTTAATTGGCAAATGATCGACCATAAAATTAATGGCTGATCGTTTAGCAGGCCCTTAGCGGCTGTTGTCCCGTGCCGTAGTATAAACTGTATTGACTACGGGAGTCTGGGTTAGGTTAGCAACAGATCGATTCATGTAATTACACACACATTGCTGTGAGAATAAAATGTCCCGCTACAATAGAGACCCTGTAACGGCTGCAGTCCATATAACGGTGAAAGTTCTGTAAAGGATGGGACTGTTTCACGGAACAGATCTTAAACGCGTGTGTAAAGATGAGGAAATTTTGAATTCTTGCCATGGACATTGTTCACCGGAAAACTTGCTGGAATATTTAAAGAAAAAAAGATCCTCTGGTTTGACAACAGGAATTCTAAGATAGAGTTATAGGTAGATCTACTACTTAAATAAATGTTCATGGATTCGGTCAATTTTACGGAGGATGTGCTACAAACAGATGGATTTTTAAGAACCATGATCAGGGATTCATGAATGAAACTTCATTTTGAGTAGTCATGCGTTACTTTGTGCGTGGAAATCCTTCATGGATATTTATGGCATGCCACGATTCGCTCTGCCACTCGTTGGAAATAATTGTATTTGAAACCGGGGTACGTATACTCTCTTATAGGTCGATAGAAATCATTCAATAAAAATCAATCATCAGTCAATAGAAATCATTCAATAAAAATCAATCATCAGTCGATAGAAATCATTTAATAAAAATCAATAATCAGTCGATAGAAATCATTCAATAAAAATCAATCATCAGTCAATCGAAATCATTCAATAAAAATCAATCATCAGTCAATAGAAATCATTCAATAAAAATCAATCATCAGTCAATAGAAATCATTCGCCGGTCAATAGAAATCGCTCGCCAGTTAATATAAATCATTCGTCAGTGAATACAAATTAATCGTCATGAGTGTTTTGACCCAGACCTTAACTGGATTTGCATATAATCTAAAGCTTTTATCCTTAAAATATAAAAATCGAATTGTAACATTCTACAATAACAGCAAAACATAATAAGAAAAACACGTTATTACTCATTATT
>JAECUM010081524.1:0-13102 GCA_016617855.1 Megalonaias nervosa | reverse complement strand
AATAGCCAGTATGAAAAAGAAATGACTCATGGAGATTTAATTAACTCCTTGGTATAAAGTGATTTGTAGTTACCGTCTTATTGCGCGTGCACGGATGACATAATGAACAATATTATCAACTTATCTCGGAAGAGCGTGTCTAACGATCAGAAATTGGCAAGGAGGTTTCGTGATAATCTTCCGCGGGCAGCAAAATGATTTTTAGGTAATTCACTTTACTCCCGCTACCCTCTTTAAAGTTGCAAATTACTAAATTATTTAAAAACTTTATATTGTTTCAATCGTCTTTTATTGATGGACTATTTTGTTTCCGTTCCTTAATTCATACATAACATGCTTAAAATCCCTAGCTAAATATGTCGTGGGTTCAACCAGTCATATATATGTGTATTACGACTCTGTGGTCATAAACAAAGTAACCGAAAGGAGAAAATAAAACAATTGTGGTAAAAACTTAAATAATGTTATTATTAAAGTTATAAAATCAAATATAAGAGGAACTTAGAGTAATATGAATTGAATTCAAAATAATCATAATACAGTTATATTCAAGTCAAAAAGAATTGAACGTTCCGAATTATTTTTAAATCATCGAATGTACACATCTGCCAACAGTCCTGATGTATAAAAATGACACTGTCCAGAACTACTTTGAATAATTCACAATAGATCCAAAATAAAATTTTAGTACAAAGAGCGCTTTCTATTTCCACTGAATAATCCAAATAAATATTTCCTCTCAAATAATATTTAGATGCAACATAAAGTACGTCTGCAGACTTGATGTTACATCAAGGACACAAGAGATAAGAATGAGAAAATTGTCCGCCTTAGCTATTTAATGCAGTTGTAAGAGGTAAAACATGCATTTTACACCTACTCGCACGTGTCAAATTGCAAATATCCAACATCATAAAAGAACCCACATGACCTAACCCATCCAATGATAAATAACGCAATTCTTCTCAGAACCTACCTGAATCAGTTTTCCAATGGGAAGCAACCCCTAATTTATGATCATGCTTACTGTTACGACCCTGTAGTCAAATTACTTGTGTGTTAAAATTTAAATTCTTCTAATTCTTTGTTTCATTTTTATTTCATTTTTACATCATTAAATGTAGTTATTATTATTATTATGATGATTTTGTTTGCATGGGTCTAATAGTATGTTAGAAACATCGTATTTAGTTAAAACGTGAATGTGACTCATGTAAGCACGAGCTTTGTATGATAGTAAATTCGTCGCAAGTAAACATTCAGCAGTAGCTATGTAAATGATTGGCTGATACTTGTTCAGGCTTTCGCAATGTCCAGATGGATTGCGAAATCACACGTGTCTTTCGTGCGTGTGTACATGAAACGACGTATTAGTTTCTTTTATATGCTTAGTTATCGGTAAGAAAGTTCAGTCATAGTGATAGTCATAGTCGTAGTCAGTCATACTTGAGAGTCACATCATAACATCTTGTAGAGTTTCTAATACCTTAAGGAAAAGGTATTTCTGTGCTGGAAAGAGGTGTTTGTTCATTCGTACGAGGAACAACATGTGTATTGTTAATGGTGGTAGCTGTATTTCATCTACTTTCTAAATAATTATTTTCCCTGGAGAACAACACTACTGGCTTTGGACAAAGACATTCGATGAAATTATTTCTAAATCGGAACAGAACAATACAAATTGTGCTTTACAGTGAAAATTCTGGACATTCTGTGTTAGCCTTCGTCTGACGTCATCATCCGCCATCTTGGAACGGAACTGAGATTCAGACTATATCAAATTAAAACTGTTTATTCACAGGACTTATGTGTTTTCACAACTTTAGAACACATTTTTGGAATTTTTTTCGTAAATCGTAAGTCTTGTTTCATCTATTTACCTTTTCACCGTGTTTTCTAGGGAAATAAATTTTTTTTGTTAAAATTTACAAAGCTTGTTGTAGTCGCTCTTTCTTTGTGTTACTTTCAACGAGCCGATACGTAACACTTACCACTATTAGTGTAGTAGGAACAGGAAATCCCCAGTAAGGATCTGTTTATAGATCTCATGCAATCTAACACTTTTAATATAATATATGCACGTACACGAAATTTAGCTATATATAATCGTTAGTTTATAGTCCTGAACACAAATTGAAAAAAATTATAGATATGCATAAAAATTTGTGAGTACACATCCACCCGAGAGGAACAATACTACATCGTAATGTGTACCCATGTTGTTTTCATCTCAAATACAGAAAAAATGATGCACGCGCTTTTACAGAGATTTTCTTTTAACCAAGAAATAAATACCCACTTCTTTGTTCAAATCTCTTTAAGACGAGTTCCTATAATACAAACACATTAAGAAGTCGATGTTGCGTGAACCTGTTATTTTGTAATTTCCTTTACCACATTTCCAGTTTTATCTACACTATCATCAAAACAAAATGATCCAAGTCTGACAATCCTGATAACGGGAAATCTTTATTATGTACATGTTTTAGTTAGCAAGATTTCAGGTTCATCTATAAAGTCTTAATCCAATCTGAAATTGTGAAACGACAAATACCATAATCTTGAATTTTCTAAGTAACTTCCAAAAAGTGTTATTTTTCACCATTTCACCGTTAAAATCATTCTGTGCAATATAACAGTATAGTAGGAAAACGTATTAAATAAAACAATTCTTTAAAAACTAAAACTGTTTTATTTCAAAGATCTTGATTCTTCCTGACGTGATTCCAAGATAAAAATGCACAAGAAAGCAAAAGGGTTTTAAACTGAATGTTGAACTTCCTAGATTGCATTTTACGGATCATAGTTTAAATGTAAAAAAACAACAAATAAAATAGACAAGTCGTTTCGTGCATGAAAAATATCAGCAGACACGAACGGAAGATAATACTTTTTTAAAATTATACGGCTAAAATAAATGCAAAGAACAATTATATTACAACACGTGTACAGAATGCTACATAAAATAGGTTTTAATTGATTAATTTGTACAAAGTCGTGCTAAAATGGAAAATGTCACGTATTTTCGTTTTACGTAGAACTTAAGAATTTATCGCTTGATGGGTTGACATAAAGCACTTGATGTAGGTAATTTTGCCCTCGTAAAGAATATTTGTTTACAATAACAACTTGCACTAAATTTGGTTTACATTTGATATTCTATATTTAAAATTGCAAATTGTACTAGATCACATCTGTGTCTGTATTGAATGAAATGTTCCATCCATCTTGGTTATGTTGCTATGTGTTGTGCAGTGTTCGGTCCATCTTGGTTATGCTGTTGTATGTTTAGCAATGTACAGTCCATCTTGGTTTTCTTGTATGTTTTGCAATGTACAGTCCATCTTGGTTTTCTTGTATGTTTTGCAATGTACAGTCCATCTTGGTTTTCTTGTATGTTTTGCAATGTACGGTCCATCTTGGTTATGTTGATGAATGATAGTTGTGAGCCTATCTGGCATGGGGTTTTCAATCTGTTTCAGCTCCCCGTGTGACCCGTTCAACTTATATAACCTTCCTGTATCTATCTGGCGTGCGTCGTTCAAACTATGTTGCCTTTTCTCTATGTATCAGCCATGAAATTCGTTTACAGCTGTTTATGAAGATAGAGCACCGTTTTAGCAATCGGTTCTACTAAACCATTTTGATAGAAATTGATCTCAAGGGAAATCAAGGATTCTGCATCAATGGTCAATTCACACGGATCAATGTATTCAAATCAGACATGAAGTCATAATTTCCAATGATATTTGTCACCCATATCAGAACCGATTGATCAATTAAATTTGCATGCAAAACATGGATGTAAAAAATACAAAAATGAAGAAATGTATATCAGTTTCAGATAAACTTCCTTTTCGCTTCTTTTGAGTTCAATAACTCATTTCAGAAATTGTTTGGATACATAATTTTGTGGTGGGTGGGCATTGTGTTTAGTAAATTTCAATCAATGGTTCTCATCTTTTATGGAATTGAATACGTGGAATTAAAATTATGCGGTTGTGTATACACTTCGCAATTTCTTAATGCTTGCAGGAGAAAAGAGAATGGGGGTTAAAGTTTTTGAGTCTGAAAACAGTTTCTAAAGAAAGATGAAATATTGATTAATATTTGTTCTTGGTGATGTTGATAGGTCTGCAAGGAGATTACTGACGAAATTCCCGATGTTGACTGAAACGAATAAAAGAATTTACATTTGTTTTAATACTTTAGAGGCATTTTCTGCTTTGTATTTATATGGGAAAGGTGAATGCTGCATTTGGTTGGCACTAGAGCAAATGACCCTTTTGACAATTCGCTTTCTAGGTTGCATGCATACACACCTGCAAAACGTAAAATGTCTGAAATTAAGAAAAAGAATGAATACTGTAGAGTAAATCTCTTATGATTATAATTTTATTTAAATAACGAAGCTGGTGATAACAATTCTGTATCTCAGCTTTTTCTGAGGGTGTTTTTGGCATGCTTCTCATCAATACATGCATGTAATATGTAAAGTTTGTGAAATGCTTTAGTACGGTTTATCATTTAATATAGCAATGCCAATTAAACCACATGATGGCTAGGTGTCCCTTTCATTTGGTACTGTAACGTCCGATAGATATTCTGTTAAAATGGTCATGCTATGCAACACTGGTCGTTTCCAGCACTTTTATTTGACATCAAGCATTACGGTTCTTGTGATTATGCGGTTTTTCCATATACACACACACACACATTATGGTATCACGAATGGTACTAAGCATATAGTGCCACGTGCACTGCTGGTCCTGTCATTTTATTGATGTCACACAAATTATAGCTACGGCATGTAGTTATGAGGAATGCATTTCTATTCATGCCATAGCAGTTCTTCGTTCCTGAATCCAGTGCAAATAACATTCCATTTATATTTTGGCATAACACATTACACATTAAGTTTCAATTATGAATTGAAAGGTTGGACTTGTTCGAAGTATTTCTTGAGTGCATTCGACAGAACCTGTAACATTAAGAGAATTTATACGCAAAATTGGAGAAAGATGATAGGTGAGAGTGATCTATATTTGATATGGTATTACTTTATCTTCATATGTCCCCACATAGAGTGTGTCATTGTTGGAGAAAGTTATTAGGATGAGCTAATTAGCATTTAATAAGAAAGTCAATCAGTTCATCAAAAAGGTCGTCCTTTGAACGTCAAAATAGTATTGTGCAGTTACCGACTAGTCTGTACATGAATTCGTATCGTGCAATTATCGACGGGTCTGCATGTGATTTCATATCGGGCAGTTACCGACGAGTCTGCGTGTGAATTCTGTCAAAAGATGATAAAGATATAGATTCGACAGTCTTTTGACATCAAACCGATTCGAGCCGTGAATATTAAGGATATCACCTGTTAATTGTCATTATAGTTTGTCAATGTTAAAGTTTGTCAGTGTCATTAAAGTTTTTCATTGCCATTAAAGTTTGTCGCTGTCATTAAATCTTGTCAATGTCCTTAAAGTTTGTCATTGCCATTAACGATTGTCGTTGCCATTAAAATTTGTCAATGTCTTTAACGTTTGTCATTGCCATTAAAGATTGTCATTGTCATGCAAATTAGCTTCAACTTTGAATATGTATGCAAACAAAATGATTACTTTTAGAGTATGTAATTGTGCATTTTGGAGATGGCCTGCGACGAAGAGTTCAATTATTAAGAGTCAAATTTGTGAAATTAAAAAGAGGAATAACACATTAAGCTCAAACTCAAAAGTGTTTATTGACAGTCTAACTCTCGCAAAACAAACAAATAGCTGTCTATCGAAGCTGAAGGAAAAGACTCCAGCATAAATATCTACTAACAGTACGTAAACTGAGTCGTTTTTTATAGTTTTATTTTGAAGGCAGTGAATGAATAAATTTAATAGCATTTTTATTTCTTAGGCCTTACTGTGAATTAGTATGACATTAATATGACATTAGTATGACATTAATATGATATATGACATTAGTATGACATTTATGACATTAGTATGACATTAGTATGACATTAATATGCTACTGTTTGATAATATTCAGCAAGCGAGTATCGCAAATGCATTAACCGGTGTAAGAACTGCCACTCTTTAAAATTCTCTAATGAAAATGTATTTGACATGACTGTGTGATGGTATAATGAACATGGCAAATACACATATACTGTCTGTCATTTGGTGTTGTTTCATTATGAGTTTGGCAAATAAAGACTCTCTCTCATTTAATATAGTGTCATTATGAGTCTGGCAAATAATTATACACTGTTATTGAATGCAATGTCATTATGAGCATGACACATAATTATAGCGTGTTTCCGCCATTTATTTGTTGTATTTATTATGAGTTTGACATAAATATATTTATAAAGTATGTTATTTAATTTAGTATCATTATCAGGATGCACAACAAATCTAGTGTGCAGAGTAATGCTGTGTCATTATGAGGATACAAACCAATCTAGTATGTCGTGTAATGAGGTGTCATTTTGAAAATGAATAATACCGTGCTCATTTCCACCATTTATAACATATCATATTTAAAGTACGGATATCAACAATATTTCTTTTTCTATTATATATATTTTCTCTTTTCTGATCATCTTTCCTTTCATTTCATAATGACACATATAATTTCACAGAAATAAAAAATAATAGTACATTTATATAATAACAGCATATAATAATAGTACAGTGGTGTACTTAGAGAAAAAATCAAAAATACAGTTTATTAATTAGGGTATAAAGTGGTGCAATATCCTACTGAGAGTATTAAATAATAGTACAATGTCTTAATTAGAGCATACCCTAAGGTTAGTGTTGTAATTAGAGTATAAAAATAGTACAGTTTTATGATTAGAGTATAAAATAATAGTACAGCGTTTTATTTAGAGTATAAAATAATAGTACAGTGTATTAGCGATTACAATAACAGCAGAGTGTTGTATTAAGAGTATAAATAATAACAAGGTGATGCATTTAGAGTATACAAACAATAGTACAATGTATTAAGTAGAGTATATTATAATAGTACAGTCTTGTGTGTGTGTGTGTGTGTGTGATTTGGATTTTTAACGTAGCGTTAACAAATTCTCAGTCATGTAGCTACGTTGTCTGCAGTGTGCAGTTTATAGTGATGTCTATCATTGGGGCATCATGCGACGGACATGTAGCATCATGTGCCACCGAGCCACAATATCTGACACCAGGCCGACCAGTCCCAACACTCAACTCGTACTGCTGCGCGATAAGCGATGCAGCTGCTAGTACCATTGTTATAAATCTTTGGTATGACTCGGCCAGGGTTCAAACCGGCAAGCAAACTAATAGTACAGTGTTGTAATAAGAGTATAAAATAAAACAGTTTCAGTCATTGAATGAGACGTCTGTATGAGCATTAGAAGTAATTTTTGCAATGTCTGTCATAATGCAGTGGCACTTTAGTGGTATGACAAATAATAATTCCATGTCTGTCATTTAATGTTGTGTAATTATGAGTGTGACAATGACACATCATTCTGCATGTGAGTCATTACTGTACATTCTTTGTGCCCAGGCTACACAGTATGTTCAAAAACCTATGACACATGCACATGTCTGGATCGCGTCCTAAAACATAGCAAACAAAATGCTTAATAAACGATGATTCAACTTTTTTTAAAATAAACTCGAGGAAGATATCAGAAAAAGGAGAAAAATATGACTTCATAGATATTGTAATAAATTTGGAGAGCACGCCATTTGTATATACCTCTCCATTTTAAGGATTTATCAGATGTTCGTGATTCCGTGTTTGATTGTGGGAAGTCAGTGTTGGGGAGATAGTTCTCAGCCCGAGTAATTAGCCAGTTGCTAGGGACAAACGTCACAGTGCGGTGTTGATAAGATTTCATGATGGCATAGTTAAATTTCGTAGTGAGCTCATGTCAGAGCCGCATAAGTAGGCATTTAGTCCAGTAGTTCCTATCAAAATATAATTGTGTAGATCGAGTGTATGTCTCCATGTGAGCATTTGTGATATGGACTAATAAATTGTCAAAGGGATTGTTCCATTATCTGGAGACGTCTTTTATTGTTGCTATGATGGCAAATATGTGTAGAGTTACAGGCTACATGAGACTTAAAATCATGATTTGATTGACCTAGGACAGAGTAGGACAATATTTCCCTGTGTTTGGTGTTTTGCAGTTGTGAGGTTCGCATGCAACTGTGAAGTGATGTAAATGTGTAATTTTGATATTTGTTGTCATGCATTGATTACAGGAAAATTATTTATAGTCTGGGCGGGTTTGAAATTTCACTAAACAACAACTCTCCCTGGAAATAAAGGAAAAACATGTGACTTCTAGCAGGATTTACTTGGTAAAGAGACCGTCTTGGCTTGTTACAATATTCCTACTGCACGTGACCGCCGCAAGTCACTCTACTGCATGTGAATAATGCAAGCTGTATACAAAACAGAGGCTATGCATTTCAGAAATAAAGATGAGCGACATCGCAATCGATTCCCAATATCAAACGGCTATTGTATTTCAAAATAATTTCTCATTCAAAATGAATCATGTATAATGACATTCCAAATCAGTAAAACTATAACGATTGCTTCGGCATTCAATTAAATTTTGTGGATTCCTGTCACAGCTTCATTTGTGGAATGATTTCATGAAATTATGTTAAAGATATGCCATCACATCTGGATCTATATATATTTGTAAATTAAATAAACTCATGCATTACCTCGAACATGAAGGTTAGCAGGTTAATTTCTTATTTGCCACAAAACAAAAAGTAGTGACCGCTCCTGTGGCCTAGTGGTTAGTGCGTCCGCCTCGGATGCGGGAGGTCGCGGTTTCCAACCCCGGTCGAGTCTCACCAAAGACTTATAAAAATGGTACTAAAAGCTGCCTCGCTAGGCTCTCAGCATTAAGAGGTTAGTGTTACGGCTGGTCGGCCTGGTGTCGGGATAATGTGACTGGGTGGGACATCATGCTACGACATGATGCCCCAGTGCTAGACATCACTGCAACACTGCAGACATCGTAGCGATATGACTGAAAAATTGTTAAAGTTACGTTGAAAATCCAAATCACACACACACATACACACACATACGCGAAAAGTAGTAACTTCATTAACAATGCTTTTACAATGAGGTCTCTAAATGAAGGAAATATTATTTACACAACAAAACTTGTCCATCCTTGTACGCGTAAGAATTTGCGACAGAACAAAAGTCACCCCCCCAACACTCCTCCCGCCCCCATTACCACCACTCCAGTCTCCAAATTAGCACTTTCAGGGACAAGTAATTTCCCCGAAAATATGTTCTAATGTCTATGAAAAGTTCAATGAATGGATACTTGAAATTATCCAGAAGTCATTTTTTTTCTTGTCTCTGAGGGACTGCGATATCTTTGGTATGTCTCCCTATCATGTACTGGAAAACTAAAGCTCAGCACAGTAATGTGCAAACATTTAGAAAGTATCGGATATCAGCAGTTTGCTATTTATATATTTTGTATTTGAACTAAAATCATTTAAAATGGATCTACGTATTACTATTACTACCATACCACCGTCATCGCCTTCCATATTGGAACTTCATCGAGATTCGAACCTGGATTCAGTTAGAACTGTTTAGTGATAGGACTTATAGTTTTCAATTCTAGGATTAATTTTTGGATTATATTCACAAACCGTAAGTCCTATTTCATATTTGTATCTTGTTTTCTAGGGAAATAAATTAGTTTGTTAAAACTTACAAAGCTTGTAGGCTTCACTCTTTTCTTTTGTTACTTTTGTAGGAGCCTACACGTAACAGCATTAACATCTCGAAAGGTTTAAATAAACAATACGAATACATTTGAGGGCTAAATAAACATTAATATGAATACATTTGAGGGCTAAAACGTAAGAAAGCGGATGAATATTCTAGTCTTCGGTGAGTCAAGACAAATGTTTCTAGTCTTCAGTGAGTCAAGGCAAATGTGTTTAGTCTTCAGTTAGCCAAGGCAAATGTTTCTGGCCTTCAGTGACTCAAGGCAAATGTTTTTAACGATATGAGATGCGGCGTAAACATACAAAAAGGATCAAAACATCACTCCCCGTCCTAAGAAAAGGCGGGAAAGGCATTTAATGTCACCACTTTTATCTAGCCAAATAAAAGGTGTCAACGGCCATTACTTTCACCATTCCTATTTAGCCCTATGAAAGACACTGTCATCACTCCTATTTAGGCCAATAATAGGCGGGGGAAGCAATTGACCGTTATTAATATTCATACACAACCTTAAACACCATTTGGTAATATGTGTTAACCTTGCTGTAGATTTTCACAATCAACTCTAGTTATTTTGATTTCATACTGACGTTTGTTGATCTGTTGTTGTGCCTAACAGAAAGGACTCATTTATTGTGAAACACACACACACTTTATTCCAAGTGTACTGATGACATTGCTGAAAATCGAGCAGCATTTGCAACATATACATATACAAAATAGTCATTTTATCCCTGAGATAAGAACAGATCATTTTGGTCGATATTATAACAATTGCCGACTGATTCAGACATGTTGCCCAGTTTGAGCATTATATCGAGGCAATATCAAAATTGAAACAATCGCAAGAAAAACTAAATATAGTAAAACATAGAGCAACCAACAGCTTGTAAATTTACTCAAACGGAAGCTTACTTGAATAGGGCTGATGTTCGGAACAGCACAGTTAAACAAACACATTTAGTGTACGCTATAAAGACATGCATCATGAGACTGAATGTTATACTGAAATGAGACGTCGTGATGTTGTTATAATTATTATTATTATTATTATTATTATTATTATTATTATTATTATTATTATTATTATTATCATCATCACTCTCTATAAGATATCTGAGGAAGTTCTAACCAAAACCGAGAGGCTCGTTATTGTTTGGCGAGTCGATTTATCTTACACAGTAGAGCCTCTATTTTTTCACGATGACCTGATTTAGGCACAAGTAGCCGAGGGGAGTGTGGGCTGTGCATTCACATGTACCGTAGATAAGAATTAATACTGGAATGAAACGTTGAAGACCTTGTTTGAAATCATACATGTAAATATCTTGAAGGATACCATGGCCTGCAAAAGTATTGATATGACTTGATTATCCCTTTGCTGTGTGTGTGTGTGTTGGGGGGGGGGGCCTGTGAGGGGCATTTGACAGATATGTTGGTGAAATTGTCCTTTAAGTCTGATGAACACTATGTTCCATGCTATATTGTCCTTTAAGTCTGATGAACACCGAACACTATGTTCCATGCTATATTGTCCTTTAAGTCTGTTGAACACCGAACACTATGTTCCATGCTATATTGTCCTTTAAATCTGACGGACACCGAACACTATGTTCCATGCTATATTGTCCTTTAAGTCTGATGAACACTATGCCCCATGCTATACTGTCCTTTAAATCTGACAAACACCGAACACTGTGTCCCATGCTATATTGTCCTTTAAGTCTGACGAACACTATGTCCCATGCTTTATGTAGCTCGGAAAATGACATCAAATTACTTGATTTAAGGTCGCAAGAGAAGCAAAACTTTATTCAGTTTTCTTAGGTTTAATCCAAGACCGAGCACATGTTTAATCCTAATGAACCCTTTATTGTTGCTCATTGACACGTCGGGGCCCCGAGTGGCCGAGTGGTCTAAAGCGCTGATCGTTACGGATCACTGCCATCTCATCTCTGTCTGCGTGAGTTCGAGTCCAGGCTCGGCTAACGTGGGTACGTGAGAAAGCCTGCCAGTAGCTTCTCGTGGGTCGGTGGTTCTTCCCGGGGTTTTCCAGGGTTCTTCCTCCACCATTAATACTGGCCGCCATGTATAGCCTATCTCGTGCTGAAAAATGGCGTTAAACCCTATAACAACAACAACAACATTAACACGTCACGAAAAGGTTAATTCATCCACTTCCCTGCAGATGTTAGGGTATCAACAGTGTATTATAGCCAGAAACTGATAAATCAATATACTCCAAGCGGTGAAACGGTGTAGCTGAGTTGTGAAGACATTATGCTGTCTTTAGGACTCATGGTACTAAATACTCATGATTAAGTATTAGTACTGCATGCTCAGTGAAACATCAGTGGCTTCAAAACTGATTCTGTTTGGTGCCTAAGTTATTAAACTTATGAAGCTATTAACTAAGCAGTAATAACATGAAACAATATTCTCTGCAGTACTAATATTGGTGATAAAGAACGGTCACTTCTTCGCTGGTGTAATTCTCAGATTGAAGAGCTAGCCGTTAGTCAGGTATCTAATGTCGACCCAAGTGACATAATTACGAATTTCATCAGAAAGCATGGCAGAGGAAATCATCGTGACGAGGGTTGTGGCCAACTAGTGACTACGGACTGGGAAAGTCTCAGATGCCTCACTGTCGTCTACGACGCGGACGAGCATGTCATCATCATGTTGACTTTAACTGAGCAACCTAATTTTACCATGATCTTTCAAAGGCCTTAACGGCTGTTTGTCAAATGCCGATGTCAGGTCGATAAATGTCGTGTATAGTTTGGTGTTCTGTTCTTAGATTTTCTCTTGGAGTTGAGCTTCAAAAACCATATGCAGTCCTTCATCTTGTTCTGAAACCACACTGGCCCTCTGGCAGGAGCCCGAGATCGATGTGACGTAAAAAGGCGAATCAGCAGAACTCTGGCAAGTATTTCGCTGGCTATTGACAGCAAAACTTGATGGCCCGATGACTGTAGCAGGATTGTATGTTGGATTTCCGCTTGTACATGTGAACAATGGGTACATCCCTGTGCTGCTGTGTTACCATTTCCTAAATCCACAATGACTAGAAAAGTTCAAAAAGTTTCTGTGCGATGTGTAAGCCTCCGGCTTTGTACACTCCTGCTTGTATATCATCTGCCTCAGGTGCTTTGCCATTTGACAGGTTATTTGCTTTCAGTTTCAGTTAGCATTTGAACACCAGTGTTGACTTAGAATGTTGCTAAAATGTTTTGCCCATCTTTGAAGCATACTTTCTTTGTTAGCGAGCAACGTGGAGTTCTCAGCATCTTAGTATTGGCGATGTTCCTGAAGATTGTGG
>JAECUM010081504.1:0-16873 GCA_016617855.1 Megalonaias nervosa | reverse complement strand
TATAGAAATGTGTTTTATTTTGATCGATTGCATAATGAATAATGTACTGGTAAACAACTTATCGTGATTTTGCTAATGGACGTGTGAGACTCTGACAGTTTTAACTGCATCTGTTAAACGAAGGAATTCAAATTTACCCATATATTGCTCTAGCAGCAAATGCTCATGGGTATGAATATTGCACGTGTATACCTTACACCGTGTTATATAGAATAAAACGTATATTTGTATTTTCCAGTATTTGATTGTGGCAAATGCGACTAAATCATACGGTAAACATTGACTGTGTCAGATTTAATTTTCATTACGAACTTGCCAAATTACAGTAAGATAACTTCAAATGTGAATTCCAGAATTTCCCTTGTATGACCCAACAACTGATTTGACACCAACCAAGGCACTTTAACTTTGCATTGCTATTAATAGTTATTAATCATAAAACAAATTAGAACATCTCTTTCAATTGAGTAGAACTGAGAATATAAAAGCGCCAGACTGTTTATGAACAAGGGCCTGAATATTTGATTATAGATATTTAGCCTTGCTTCTTACAAGTAATTTTGATCACACCACATTTCAACAGTTTACCGTGCAAAGCTCTTATACGATTTGCAGTTCAGCATTTTCTCCAGGTAAAAGATCGTAATTTTGTCATGGTGAGTGCCCCTTTTGTTTCATAATTTCATTTTTTCAATAGTTTTGATTATTTTATAGATGTTATTGACAAAGTTTGTGCACTGCAATACAAAAGAGCGATTCTAACAGCACCCAATGGATCTAATTCTCTGGTAAATCCTTTGCGCATTTTGGATATTCTTTTAAGAGAATACTACATTGTTCTCCTTGATTTCGGTTGAGAATAAAACAGAACAAAAACACAAGACCGACGAAACCATTTGCGTGAATGTTGATACACTCCTTAAATCACAACAGTGATGAATATTTCATGTATCAATGCCTTGCATATTGCTCTTTACTTCGAACAGCCTCCAAAAATGTTGAATGGGAAAATTTCTAAAAATAAATTAGCCTTAACATATGTGGACATGCATTGAAATTATATGTTAATTAACACTGATTACACAACATGAACAAATTTCCCGTGTGTGCGTGTGTGTTTTGTGTGCATTATCTAACGTATAGGCTTGAAATGGTTGTTACAATCAGAAAGCTTACAGCATTAACCTTGTGTATGTAACAATCAGATCTTGCAAAATTATGCGCGGGAATCTTGAACTAAGGTTTCCGAGGTTGTAAAGTAAGTGGCTTTACAACTGGATCATGCAGTCCATACTTGATATTCACGAGTCTTCTTTATTAGTTTTTACGACAGAAAATTAATCCATTTTGTCATGTTTCACTATTCGTATTGTTTTCTGGTGATATGTACAGAAAATGGTGCTTGTGTTAATTTTTATTCTTAAAATGTATCAATGGAAACACGTACACCACATAGCTGCAATACCAAGCATTTAATTGCAAACACTGAAGATTTGCACTAAATGTATCATGTTTGGCACAATTCAGATTTTCTGTGAAAGCCCTCGAATCTTACCCAGATGTATTAGACACTCTTTGCCGAAATCCTAAACGAAACTGAGTAATTCAAATTTGTAATAAGTTTGAATGCTAAAACTTGAACATTGGATACGATTTGTTATCATATAAATATACTAACAATGTATCTTACGATGATGTTATGAAACAAATTAAACATGTGATTGTCTGGGGTTTTTACAGATGTAATGAATAAAATATAAATGGATTTTGTACCAATTTGCAGTCAATGTGGGCTCTTACATCTTGTAATTAATATCAAATACAATGTTCAACTCTATCCTAATTTGATACCTCATTCCTTTGTCCTTTTGCATTCTGAAATTCTCTATTAAGCGGGATAATCACTAAATTAAATCGTGTTCTTTCATAATAAGGATATGTAATAAGAATGTTGTCTCCCAGAAAGTGTCTGTTGATTACAAATGTTGCCAAATTATAGCAAACGAACAGACATAAACCTCTGTTGGAAATGTGGGTAAAAAATGAAACATCAGTTATACATGGACACATTGCAACTGCATATAATGATTTAAATGTTCAACCATCTTTGTTAGATCCAACAATTGTTTGGTTTCTGTGTTTACCTTTAAATTGAAATACACCTTCGACAAAACGAAATCGCGTACCCCCTGTTATTGACAAACCAGATAAACTTTCATTGATTTATTCTAAAGTTATCGCGTTGTCTTTATTCTTATCAATTTCTGTCCCTTGCAACACCGTGCTCTTACATTCACCAGTTCTCTTATTATAAACACGTGTTAAGTCTGTCTCATCTTCCTTCTCCATCTTTGTAAATATGTTTGCTCTGTTCCGGCCCCGTTGCCATAGAACGTGCTGCCCAAGAAATTTACATCAAGGCTTGATATTTAGATTATGTGGAATCAAAATCCTGTATTTTTACATTCCCAAGTCTTGTGATAAATTATGTTCTAGAAAATTCTTACACGAGCCGTTTAAAATCATTCGACAAAGAAATATGAAACCATATTGTTCTCTGTGCATAATTGCAGCAGTTAACACACGTCAGCAGATTTAAACTCTGCCCCCTGTGTTTTGAGTTGTTTAGTCTGAGTTGAATGTTTCGCTCATATACTTTAGTGTTATCTCTTCAGTAATGTATGTTATATGTGGATATTTTGTTTAATATATGTCGCAGACCTCTTTGCGGGCTTTAAAGTTGCACTCAATCTGTTCACACAATTTCCAATTTAAACAAGAGGTGAAAGATGGAAAGAGGACCTTTAGAGTCGATACAAAATTACCAAGAAGAAGCCAAACTTGCCGAGAGCAAACTAGGTTACATCCTGGGCAATGGCCTATACACGCTACTCACCAACGTTAATGTTAATCGCTAAGGATACCGAGCACCGTCGGAGATACAATCAGTGCAAGCACACCACAACAAAAGCAAACAACAAAGAATCTGCCTTCTTAAGACATGGTTTATACTAACCAACACTACACAAACGTTGCCAGCAACACAGGTGCGCAAGGAAAACGAATACCGTGATGTTAAGAAAACAAAACTTTTCGTGGCTGGTATTGAGTCGCTTGCGGACATCTGGTTTATCTGTTCTTGAATGGCTAGCACCGCGTCCCACGCTGTCTGCAGGTGCTGATGTGAACAGGTAGTGCAAACATTACGATTACAGAACGCCAACAGTTGTTTGACCAGCCAGCCAACGATACTGTTTGCGATTTCTGGGAGATATGGCACAATAGTGCCAATTATGCCACGGAGCATCAAAGCCTTTTCTGCGAGCGTTTATAGCATCCGTGCCAGCTGATACAGTTGCTTCTTAACCCATTCTTTTGCGCTGCTGCGGTAATGTGTAGGTGTCGAGATAACGGGACGTGACGTTGGTAGCCTTTGAACGCGATCACAATTGTGCTTATGATGAATGTCGATGGGATGCGAGACCGGACGATAGCTCTCTAACAGCTGATGCTGTACCTGGTCAATAACTAGGTGAAGGTATGGGTCGAGGTCTGTCAGAAGCATGCTGTTGCTGTATGCCGAGGCCTCTCTCTTGTCTTGATAGAACTGAGCCAAGGATATTCTATCATAGCGCTTGCCTGCAAGTTCGTAGACGAAGTTAGCCACTTACCTTCTGGCACAATCGTTGTTCTCGCTGACATACCGCTGAGACCGGACGTTGGCGGCGCTGTGGGATACTGGCCTGTGGGTAATAAGCTCTCCGACGACCGTGATGCTAATTGCCCGCTCCTCTGCGTACACAAGGACTGTGCTTGAGAGATAATTATGGCTCGAGAAAAGACAATGGGATCGGTGTTTTCAAACTCTGCCAAGTAAATGTGGACTGGCCAGACTGGGCGAGAATTCTCCTAATCTAAAGAGAGAAATTGGTCACGATTGGGGTACCGAAGACGAAACTATCGGGCTCGTTGTGATGAGCATGCTATAGATCGCCTATAAGCTCTTCGGGATACTTGCCAATTATGCAGACAACTCTTGTGCTGTCTTTCGTGGTGGATGGCAGAGTGCACTGCTATAAACCGTCTGTTCCACTTTACTGGGGCGATGCAACTTGCCACTGACCTGATCGCTGGTCTTCGGTGGTGAAAGCTCAACCTGGACCAGCTTATTGACGAAAAGCAGCTCAAAAACCTTGACGTCTTTATTTACCAACTGAACGTGATTGTCATGCAGGATTTAAGGTTCAGGTTAGCCATTAGGCAACGCTTCTCAAGAGCCTGTTTCGATTGGGGCTAAAGTTCTGGCTATCTCTACGCAGCTGTGAGCGGTCCACCCACTGGAAGAAGACAGATGTTAGTCTCTGCCACCCTCGTGTAGCTCGTTTCTGTGGCCAATCAAACGGTGACTCCTATTTTCTTCCGACCATAACGAACGAAGACACAAAAGACATGACATTCTAGAGAATCATGAATCTCCGACCAGACTAGCTCTTTCATCTCTGTAAAGAGGCCCAATTCCTTTCCATGCTCTTGCTTCTGTTCGTGAGCATAACCTCAAGCTCTATGGAGTTTGTTTGTCCTTCGGGCTGCCGAGAGCATCAGCTGGTTTCTCATTGCGTCCAACATTGGCAGCGCTTTGAGACGGAACATCAGCACATAAATCAGCAAGGACAATTTCTACCTTGGAGGTGTGTATCGTTCGAACGAAGTCTCAGTACTACTCGTAGGGGCTGGAGTGGGGCTTCTCGAGCTAGACTTCTCGCACTAGTGGTATGGGGTAGTGCAAGATTGGTTCTATGCACTTGTCTTTTTTGCTGTAATGATGGGGCGCGGCGTCAGGGTCGATCGCTCGCCCCAAGGGTGCAGTTTGGTGTTTGGCCCCACGATAAGGCAGCAACCAGATAATAAGTCTCCGCGGGATCAAGACGTTTATCTCCTATAATGTCTTGTCCATATATATATATATATATATATATATATATATATATATATATATACTATATATATATATATATATATACCTGCCTACTATATATATATATATATATATATATATATAGAGAGAGAGAGAGAGAGATATTGGTATGTTTCAGCATTCAGCATGCAGATTTTCTTAATGCGCGTTTTAAGTTAAAGTTAAACATCAATAACTGCGAGTCGCAGTGCTTCCTCGTACAATCGACCTACTTTCTAATGTTACGTATATGTAATTAAATTGCTTGTGTGTTAGTTTTAAAATTCTTTTTTATTTTATTTCGTTTCATTACATTTTATTGTAATGATTATTGCAGGGATTCGAAATTCTTTTTCAGTAATTCTGTTTATCTAAGACGTAAAACGAATTACATTTGCAATATTTTTAGTTTACCTTGGTCCGCGGTAGTGGAATCGCTACGCGAAAACGATTGGCTATTGCCAAGGTCATTTCGTCTAGTTTAAATAAACAATTTTTTTTTATATTTATTTCGGAGTGATAGTAGATAGGGGTTCTTCCTACGTGACGAATGGCACTTTTCTTATTGCGTATTTCAAGTGTTATGAGACCACGTAATCTATCTCGCGAGAACGGGATGATAATTCGGGTGAATATATAACCCTTTCTGAGCGCTCGTCAGTCAGTTGTATTCCTGATACCTAGAAGGCCGGATAGGTTATTTTATTGTTGAAACCAGATTGTTTTTTGAAATTCATTTGTGTTTGGAATTTAATAATTTATTCTCTAGAAAACCAAACGAGTGTACTGTTTTATAAATTCTGGGAGAAAGAAATTCAGTGGAAATTTATTCTGGAATTATTCGGAAACATAAACTGTGATTCAATTCAGGAATTGTTGATATTTGTACAAGGGCCACATCTGACGCCATCGCCTTCCATTTTGGTACGTCGTCGAGATTCGAACCTGGATTCTAATGGAACTATTTAGTGATAGGACTTGTATTTTTCATTCTTAGGATTAAATTTTAGATTATATTCACAAACCGTAAGTCCTATTTTGCAATTTTACATTGTTTTCTAGGGAAATAAAATATTTTTTTAAAATATACAAACTTGTTGTCTTCACTCTTTTCTCTTGTCATTATTGTACGAGCCTACACGTAACACTACCTTGATGCAAGCTCAATTGTTTTCGTCTCTACCCATTTTTCCTGTGTGTAAGTTCCTAAACCATATATCTAAACGAACATAATGTGTACAAATTAACAAAACCAAAAAAAGAAACATTATAGCGCATCCTGAGCTATAATATGTGGAAACACATTCTCTACTCTTTCTTCTAGACGGAGGAAAGACAGGACCTGTGAGTGCTTGCTAGTTTTGACATGCTACTAGAAACGCGCGTGAACTCGGCGCCGAAAGGGCCTGTTAACTCCACTGATACGTCGCAAAAATTTGATCTCAGTCCTAGGGACGACGAAATAATTTCGTCTGCATCGTATTCATGCTGCACAGAACATATGAATACACATATGCCTCTTTTCCTGCATTCCATTTAGGCTTTACCGGTATAATCGGAGAAGGAATATGCTTTCCTCGAAAAGCAAATATGGTATATATTTTGTGTTTATATAGTCACGGCATGTTGCCAAGAAACGCACCAAACTCCTGACAACTAGTTTGCCCAAATTATATGAGCACTTCATTTTGTATGGTCTTTTCTGCTTCTGCATGATGATTTCTAGTATCTAACCTCACCTTTACGATACTGTAATTTACTTGTTGGAAAAGAAACATTCAAGCCAGTTCAGTATTGGCTTGATTGTTTGTTTTAACGACACTTTTAACACAAATCTCGTACATATAAGACTAACGCTAGCGCATGATTTTGGGTAGACATGGCCTTTAACCTTCCTAAAATAGAACAGAAAAATCAAATTCGGAAACCACTCGTACTTAAAATTGTTTTAAACGTAATATAATTGTGCACCTTTTCTAAAGTACATTTTTATAGCTGTTAAACAAACTATACCTGACTACGTTTTCAACCTATGAGTGTTATTATGAAGAAGCTATGAAGATTTGCTATCAAACAAAAGTGGTGGATTTTTTTAAAATTTCTTTTCCTCGTTTGTTGTTTCCAAGACAGCATATCAAAAGTACATAAAATTATAATGAAGTACAACGCTGATCTATTCTGGTATCTAGTACAAACATAGAATGTGTTCTGATTACGTTGCACATTTAGATCTCTTGCGCCATGGAGGAACACTCATACTAAAGATAATATTTTATCATGTGAACTTTAAACTTTCTCGCATAAATCAATGGAATGTTTGAACTCCTTTTGTTTGAAAACGGTTATTATCTGTTATTCATATTAGATTAAAAAGCCCATTATAAATTTTGTAAGGGCAAGTAAATAAAGCTACCGATGTCATCTTTCAACTAGAATGATATATTACCTTAAACATCTTCCTGATTACTATAGGCTGCAAATATTAATCAAAATAGTGATTTTATATTTCTTTTTAAATAACAAGGAAAAGGATTTTGAAATATCATATTGCGAATTCGATTGGTTGTAAGTACTGAAAAAGCAGCCAGAAAACCCTATTTTCCAAACTTCCTTGTTGATCATTGACACATGTCAGAATTGTGCCTTAACATATGTGGTTATGTACTCGATTAATCTTTTCTTACTTTTATTCATTTAAGTGCAATTTTACATTTTTATTTTATATTGACATACAGGGGCGATATGTGGCCATGCATTGTTAAGCATATGTTTGTTAGAGTATGCATAATTTCTAAACTGGGTCCACATACTCCCATTTATTCATCTAATTCATTATTACGTATTCTACATTCTTTCATCATTAGCCATTACCAAATGAAGGCAGGGAGTACGAAACTAGTGGACCTTGTTTTCTAAGGCATCTGATTCTAGATACTTCCAGATGCTCATCTTAGTAGTGAATACAAATTCTGCATTCTTTCATATTTGGTCTTATCCATTGAAAACGGGGAACATCAGAATAATAGACCAGTCTTAATTTTCCATTAACGACTTCTTAAACTTACAAACACCATAAACTCTTCGCTGTTCTAAGTAGCTAAAGAGGAATGTGCACTAATTAATCTTTAGTCCTTATTAGTCAAACAACAGTAATGGTTTGGATAACCTTTTACATAGCGTATACAACTAAGAAAATCGAGTACGTTGATCGTTAATCATTACCAATTGAAAGCAGAAGAATCGTTGTGTTACTTCCTCGACCACCTTCTCAATAAGACTACTGTTGTGACCGGGGAACAGTTGTTTTATCTGCTCAATAGTGCGGCTCTTCTGACTGGGGAAAGTTATTTTACCTCCTCAATAAGGCGAATATTCTGACTGGGTAAAGTTATTTTACCTCCTCAATAAGGCGAATCTTCTGACTGGGGAAAGTTGTTTTACTTCCTCAATAAGGCGACTCTTCTGACTGGGGAAAGTTGTTTTACCTCCTCAATAAGGCGAATCTTCTGACTGGGTAAAGTTATTTTACCTCCTCAATAAGGCGAATCTTCTGACTGGGTAAAGTTATTTTACCTCCTCAATAAGGCCGCTCTTCTGACTGGGGACAGTTGTTTTAAATCCTCAGTAAGGAGGCTCTTCTGAGTTTATTTATTGAAGATTGTCTGACAGTATAGCACGTGCTGTTCTACACAGAAAACTGAATTCATCAGGTGTTGTGGCTATGGGAGAAATGAGTAATGGTCTTCATTTGAAGTGATCCTGATAGAATGTTTAACTGTACCGTTCCGAATAACTTATTTGTTACGATGTGTTTATGTTATTTTTATTACATTAGTAACAAGCCGAACCAGTATATTTCTAGTAGAAGAACAACTTGCTTAAATTTGGAAGAAGACTCCAAAGGCCGGATCAACCATCTAAGGTTTATGTATCTTGAAGTAGTTTGGTTCAGGCGCTAAAACAATATAAACTGATCTCTTCAGCATATAATATAGGAATGAACATGTCCATCTTTTGATTCTTTCAATGTAGATTTCAAATCGAATACTTGGAGAAGTGAAATAGTTTTCTTCCTGAAAAGATATGTAACCATGTGGGATTTCAGATAGTCAAAGCTTGTTGCCAAGAAAAGCGGTTAATATAGGTCAATTAAGCGAGAGATGACATCTTAATGTCATCTTAATATATTACCTTAAACAGCTTGACGAAGAATGTCTCTTGCAAAAATCAATATAGTACTCTGATATTCCTATCTGAAGAATGAGGTCAAGATATGTTTGAAAAGTATGTTTGAAATTCGATTGGTTGAAAGTAACACTATGCAACCAGATCATTCCATAACTTCCTCATTGCGCATTGATCTGACCGAATTAAGTCGTAACAGATGTTGTCATGTAATCATTTCATCTTTACGCCATTTTTTGTATTAGGTTTATTTTAAATTGATATGCAAGTGCAATATCTGGACAAAATTATATTAATAGCTTCAACATTATATTCTTGTGACCTTGATCATTAGATTCTGCGTAGATGGTATCGTTCCATAATAATATCACTATGACTTGAATATAATAGTGACAATACAATACAGCTGCCCTTTCTGCTGTCATTGCTTCAGCGCTTGTCCACATCTTCTTGTTGTATTTGCTAGAGGTATAGTTTTGCCCATTATTTTAGCCTGCAGTCTTGGTTGAGATGCTATTCTGATAAAAAAAATTTTTTATAAACGTTGATTTTTCAGCTTATTTCATTACTTTATTTCAATTGCTGACTATATTAGTCATCTCAAATAATTCTGGCGAACATGTACAAATTAATTGATGTAAACATTCTTGAATAAGTGTAAAATTAGTATCAACATGTGGAAATATCAATGTGGAACAAGCTCTGCATCAGACCAATTATTAAAAGTTCCTTTATCATTTAAAAATTTTCTTTGGTGAAGATACAATGGGAGAATTTCAATTGAAAATTGAAGAAACATGAGAATTGTTACTTTCATTTCTCGGTTGATCTTAATGTTTTCTTGGCAAGAGTTTTCATGTCGCCAGAAGCAAGTATGGGTTTAGGTAGATGCTTAAAATTCAACAAATTTTGGAATTTTTTTAAACAATATTCTGATAAAGTGCTCGTATATGTGGAAAAGCACAGCCATGAATATGAATTATAAAAATTAAATAAAATCATGTAACATAGATATAAATACATTCTACGTCGGTGTAATTCATATATTTTAACTGCTGGATAAAGTCGATTGACATGTAACGTCCATATATTAACTAAATGTTGCAGGTGAGCACTGAGGTGGTGGGAGCGCATGTATTATCTACCATAAACAACATGAATAGTACAGAAATCAATCTGAACAGTACAGATTAGATCTTTGATCCCTATAGACTAGATGATTGTGTTGTGTTGGGCTTTCTATTGCAAAGCTAACGTTCTGTTTGCACGAACCTTTTACCGCAGTTATATATTTTTTCTACAATTTTTGCAAACAGAAGCTCAAGTTCAAATGTATGCTGCAAAAATGGCAGGTAGGACACCAGCTACTCACTCTGCATCATTTACCAAACAGAGACAAGTGAGACACTTATGAAGAAACCAGGTGCCTATGAGAGAATACTGAATTTCGTCAGAGAGTGTGTTCTCTATGGCGATAAGGACTATTTTGAAACATGCTGATACCATGGTGTTGTTGCTGTGCAGTATCCTGAATCAAGACGTGCTATATGACACTGAAAGTACTATCACGACACAGTCCATACAGGGAAGCATAATTCAGCCAAAGAACGAAATGAAATGCGAATGACTTCTTCGGTTACCAGACGAGAGTCGTCTTGTAATCACTCGTCCGGTGGTAGCGTCCTCTCTCTCTCTCTCTCTCTCTCTCTCTCTCTCTCTCTCTCTCTCTTATTCAGCCCATTGCAACATGGATATGTGCTTCTTCTGTGAAAATGGAGCATCATACATATGACTGCTGCAGAAAATGCTGGTCATTTTCTCAAAGAAACCATTGAGAAAAGCAGAAACGAGAAGCTCCACCTCAATCACTGCACATCCATCTACCCAGAAGAGACATGTGCAGTTGACATCAAATACCACAAGCAGTGCTGGGCAAGTGCACGTAACAAATGTTCGTCGAAGAGCAAAAATCCATCACCATGAAAGATACGTCCAGCTGATAAATTGTCAGCAGAGGCTCGATTCCTTAATCTGGTTGAGGCATATTGCTTGATGGAAATATAGATTGTATGTTTGTACCCTAGGAACCTTACATAGACATCCTAACTGACAACAATGTGGTGAACCACTATTGCAGCCCTTCAAGATCACAAGAGATGTTGCCATTCAGATTGTGGGGAGCAATGTGGACAGCAACATAGACATGGATGTCCTTTTAATGTGGTTTGTGTACTGAGAAAAGCAATTAGCAAAGCTAAATATTGAGCATTTGGTGGTTCACTTACAGATGTTAAAAGTGGAAACATTTATCAAAGAAAGGTACTGTTCCTACCAGTGGGTTCACAAGTGAGCAAGCATGAACCTAGTACCAAGTACATTGATGATCTTCCTCTCCCCAAGGCAGGTAGGCAGCAAAAACAAATCAAAGACACTGAGGTCAACATGTGTAATTCCCCAACAGCTAGCAGTCGGAGTAGCCATTTGACAAGCCATTTGAAAGAAGACTCGTCGACATTCTGCTTTGTTTTGGGGTGTCAGTGCTGGCCAATGATGGAATTTACTTGTCCACTGATTTCCTTCACCGAGATTATGTCTTCTTTGCTGTTGACAATGTTGACTTTGCAGAAGATGGCCCGATGGGAAACCTACCATAAATATCAACCTGAAGATGATATGCCAAAGCTAGAATATCCGATACGACAGTTGGCAGCGAAAACCACCATTGCCGCCTGTCTCCAATCCAAGAATAATACTTTTGTCGATGATGACATTTTGGAGAAATTCTTTTCTTTGCGTCAAAAAGGAATCTTTCAAAGCTTGCTATCCTGGTATCACTGTTGGTTTTAAGTCGGAGGCCACTTTACGAAAAGCGGATTTGAGCATTTCTCCTAAACTTTGTCCTCCTTGACTAGCGAGAAACAGCACAAAGTATTGTTGGGAAACACTTATATGGACCTGTCACTGGGTAAAGCTAAATAAAATTGATTCTTCATAATTTTGGGTTTGTCTTTCCCAGGAGTCATATCGATATCAATGGAGGTTCCAAAGGTCCCAAAAGGGGGCTGCTGATGTGGTTCGGGGGTGACTGGCATTGGCCTCAAGGCTACCGTTGTAACTGGAATATTTCAAGGAAGGATTAGGTAGAAGGTAACCGATGCAACTGGTCAATAAAATAGTCCAGAATTGTTTGTCTCGTTGTTACAAACTCAATTTGGCGATGGCGGTACCGATGACACAATACACCACAGAGGGCCCCGAGTGGCCGAGTGGTCTAAAGCGCTCACCGTTACGGATCACTGCCATCTCACCTCTGTCTGGGTGGGTTCGAGTCTCGGGCTCGGCCAATGTGGTTATGTGAGAAAGCTTGCCGGTAGCTTCTCGTGGGTCGGTGGTTCTTTCTGGGTTCTCCCTGGTTCTTCCTCCACCATTAATACTGGCCGCCATGTATAGCCTATCTTGTGCTGAAAAATGGCGTTAAACCCTATAACAACAACAACAACAACAACAACAACAACAACAGCAATACACCACAAAGATTTGGCAGAAAAAATTTTCGTTTAAAGCCCACGTTCTCCACACCACACCCACAGGAGTTGCTTTAGTAAATCTACAAGAGAAAACTCTGAGAAGGAACGGTCGCTGCTGCTGTGTTGAACGGCAGCTCTTTTTAACGTCGATGATTTGCGACGCGGCAATGCAAGAATCTAAACTCGGGGGATATCCTTTCCAACGTTTTTTCACTTCTTCCACTCGGCGCTCGCCTACGTCTAGTGTTTCTTCGATCGAGAATGCATTCGATGTAGTACACGTCGTCTTCTGTTTTGGTCACTCGTGGTAACTCCGGCAATTAGAAAGTTTCTTTTTAGCACTTCGCCGATTATGTCTTCCAATTTATAGACGTGTGAAAGAATGTCACGCACTCGTCCAGTCATACGAAACAATTCGATGGTCCAACTTCGATAAATAACTTTTGTCAAAGGTACGTTTGGTTTTATCAATGTGCAACCAATCTCCCGTCATTATCAGGCCACGTTCCGTGGAGGCAATAAGAGACATTCCAAACAAACGATCAAACACGGCCACTTCGTTGTCGCTGGCTTTGGTTTCTGGATTTTCGGGGGTAAACAAAAATTGATGTCTCATTTCTTCAAATTTTTGAAAGCTTAGTTCAGAAATTCGGTGCTTTTTGACTGTTTGCAATCGGAAGGATGAAGACCGTATTTTTTAACACCAGGTATAAGGTTCGCGCTAACTCGGGGCTCGTTTTGGCAGTCAAAGGCACTATCCAGTGAATATGAAATGATGTCGATGACACAAAACAAATATTTGTAACAGCGATTGTACGTTACCAAAGGAATGACATCGGCTAAATCAGTTGCGCTGATGATCGATGTCTTCCACTTTGGTTTCCGGAAAAGTTTCGTCGAATGGGCTTGTGTAATGAGTATGTTTCTTGTTCTTGTAACCATTGTAGCATCTGGGGTAAGCGTACACATTTCAGATGGCTCTTGGCAGTACGATACAATATTTGAACTCCTCCGTAACCCGCAGTAAGGACACGATCGTAGTAAATACTGGCTTAAAGGTTCTCCATCAGGGATCTCTTCAGCAAGTCACCCCATGTTCAATGATTCTACTCTTCGTTTGGTGGGGCTTGGCGTGACCGACGTGCTACACGAATAGGACCCGAGAGTAGGAGATATTTTATTCTTCTTTTATTTTTACTTCTTCTTTCTCTTATTTATTTTTGGATTGCTGCCGTAGAAAGTTCGACATCATCCTTTTACCCTAAGCTTTGAGTTTTTCTCGTTGGGTAGTGGTGGAAGGAGTCAACAAGGACTGTCACGTTTGCTCAGCCCAGCTATCAAGAAGTGTATAAACTAGGTTATTATTGCGACCCATATGTTTCATGTCTAACATTGACGCAGGCTAGTGTTAATCCCTTATGCAAGGTTACCGTGAAGACACTCCTTTGGAAATTGTTTTCCATTTTATCATGAAATTGGAGAAGACGCTTGCTTAATCTTGTTTGGCCGGAATCTCGAGCAACGGCGAAGTCGAAGAAAGCTGGAAACATGGTCACCGAGGGACGCACGTTGGGGGAGAATGGTTGTGCCCGAGCAGCAGTGTCGCTCTTTCTATTAGAAGATGTTTTCTTCTTCTTCTTCTTCTGACTTTTCTTTTTTATTGGGGCTTTTCTTTTCAAGCGGTTTGTCCTTGTCATGGTACTCTTCTTCTTCGTTCGATGTCTGTGGCATGTTGTTCTTGGGGCCTGCTTGGGAAATAGAATCCCATGTTAAGAGGGAACGAATGAAGACATAGGCCACAGAGCCGCTGCCATTCGGATCTGCCATTTGTGACAAGGCCACTTTATGTTTGTGAAAGTAGTGTTTGGTTTTGTGAGGGATGTGAATGACATCCTGAAGTAACTGACGTGCTCTCACCTTAAACCATCGTAAGACTTCTTTGAGACTGGTTTCTAAACCATGGAGGCACGCGCTTGCGACCGATGTCGTACGGGTTGAGAATCAATATGACCGGAAGATGATATTGAAAAGATGTCGTGTTGACGAATGTGATAAGAAAAGAACTGACGGAACTTTTTTAGTTTTTATGCCGATGAGGATCTATAAATGACTGGTTCTCCTTGGCACCAGTAGTGAAAGAAATAGGTATTAAATCTCAAATAATTGGTGGTGGGGGTGGTGTTTAAATCGATGTGTAAATATGCGTGAAGTGTTTGAGTGGCATCGTCGTACTCTTACGTATATGTAATTAAATTCCTTGTGTATTAGTTTTAAATTCTCTTTTATTTTATTTTTATTTCATTACATGTTACTTTAATAACTTTATTCACTGGATTTGACATTTTTCTAGAAAAATTCAGTTCAGTTCTTTTAGCCTGATTAGAACGCAAAATGATTGCTACGTTATATTTTTAGCTGACCTAGTTCTTAATCTTGATTCCGATTTTGTAAACACTGAGTGAAAATCATTGGTTGTAATCAAGGTCATGCTTCGCCTACGTGTTAGTCTGAATAAACAACGTTTAATTTTTAAATTCATTTCCAGTGTGGGAATCAGATTCTTAGCTAAGGCTATAGTTAGCCTACGTGATAATTGACTTGTAGTGAGTGACCACGTGACCCATCACGCGGGTCTGAAATGGTGTTTTTTTTTAGTTGGGTTTAATTCTCATTCTCAGTGTTTTTGAGTCATTTTGTAAGTAATACCTTGAGGCTGAAAGGTATTCCTGTTCTTGCCATTTGAATTGAGTTTTTTTTTTAAAATTTAAAATAATTTATTCACCCTGGAAAATACTCTTCTTCATCGAAATTCTTGGACAAAGACATCTGCTAAAACTTAATCGGAATTCTAAAGCCGGAATTATATTCTTGGTGACTCAACAAAGAACTGTTGACACATCAGCAAAAACTGGTTATAGAGGACGTCATCGCCTTCCATCTTGGAGCTTCATCGAGATTCGAACTTGGATTCAATTAGAACTTTTTAGTGATAGGACTTATATTTTTGAATTCTAGGACTAATTTTTGGATTAGATTCACAAGCCGTAAGTCCTTTTTCATATTTGTACCTTGTTTTCTAGGGAAATAAATTATTTTGTTAAATTTGCAAAGCTTGTTGACTTCACTCTTTTCTTTTGTTACTTTTGTACAAGCCTACACGTAATAGTACGCATAAGGTAGCCAAGGAGTTATTAACTGTTTGGCTAACACTTGCACTTGAGATTATCTCTAGGGGTTTTAAACAAGACAGTAATAAGCACTGAGACTGATGGCACGATAGGCATTACTTTTGGAGACACATTTTGGGTAATGTAAATGATACTGGCATTACGTGAATGTCCTTTGCGTGTAAACCAAAGTTTCATTTCCTGTTCATCGTTCTCCTAACATGTCGTCGAAGATGTCATTCTGATGCATCATAATAATATAATCCAAAATGTTCTTTTCTGAATTCATTATAATTGAAAATTGATATTTTAGTCCAAGAATATTATTGAGCATTTTGTAATTTCAGTGAATAATATTTTGAATAAATAAAAAGATCCATCACAATTAAAAATTGAACACAACAATAAGACTGATTCTGCTTTGGGTGTTAAGGCAAAAATGAATAATCCCAATGTAAACAAGGTTATGTTCCCTTCTACGTGACCTAGGTAACCAATACCTTTTTCTGAAAATACTATGTCCACTTGATAGGAAATTTCCATTCTGAAGTTTCGAAGGTCAGAATTAAGACTGTATCTTTAACTCAAGTTGAAGTAAACATGTTTTCAATTAATAATGATCTGAATATTTAATATATACTCACAGAGAATATTGGCTATTTGTTATGAGATTTATTTTGCAAAAAATGTCGCTGATCAAGTACACCATCAACTTGACTTTGGACTAAGGTCAATTACAAAATACAAATGTTCATTACATATCTTCATTAAGAAAAGCGAATAAATAATGCAAATTAAAAATACATACCCTACGTTTGATGCCATTATAGAAACGAATTGCTTTGATTCAAAGGATAACATTGATGGAATAAGCATTTTTCTTTATTAGACCTTTTTCATGAAAACGATAGAGCTAATCGAATAAGATTTGTAACCTACCACAATCTTTCAAGAAATGCTATTGATTTACAGGCAGCAGTTGGAGTGTCCATCGTCACAAATATCAAGACTCCTTATAGCTGTACTAACCTCAATATATC
>JAECUM010081498.1:0-13354 GCA_016617855.1 Megalonaias nervosa | reverse complement strand
AGAGATAAAGTTTTCGGAGACATATTTTCGTAATACAAACAGATCAGTACTTTCATTTATTCTTTTAATCATGCACGGTGTATATTATTACATGCAAAGAGAGAATCAAAAACCATTATGAGCCTGACTTTAAAGTCCATGTTTCTCGTATTTCCAAGGACCTCAATCATGGCATCTCAAGCGATTGTAATAAATAAAAAACAAATGAAGAATAAAGTAAATAACATAAAAGGCATGCTAAAAAGCAATATCGGGATAAAACTTACCCATATCTCTCAGATTCCGAAGAAACAAATTGAAAAATTTTATGGATAATTACAACATCTCCTTTGACAGACACAAATCCTTCATTTGATTTATATTGCCCACTTAAAATGCAAATAACAATGTTTCCTTTTGAACTTAAAAGCAAAAAGGAAAGGCTGACTTACTAAATGGGCATTTTTACTTCAGATTCAGTTACTGATGACAATTACGTTTACGTTCCAAATTGTCAAAAAAGATGCTTCGTTTATCTGAATGATACAGCAATCCATGAACAAATAAATTACATATAGCATTAAATCTATTCCTATTAATAAAACTAAGGAGTCTGATGGCCTGTGTCTCAAAATGCATAAAGGCATCAGCCAAACAATGGGAGCGACACTAAAATTCTCTTTAATCTGGCGTTGGAGTTAATGAAATTTCCAGACAGGTGAAAATTGGCTCATATCCTGAAAGAGATGATTTGCATGGAGTTTGCAATTATAGGTCTTTACTTATATGATTCGTAAAATTGTTTGAAAGATGCATTTTTAAATAGATGTATAATTTTTTTTAACTGTCTTTTTACAATTATCAGTCAGAATTACTTTCCGGTGACTCAGATGTTTTTCAGCTTACTGAACAGTATCATAGTAAATACAAGTCACTGAACTGAATCATGGTATATGCAAGTCACTGAAGAGTATCATAGTGTGTGCAGTTCACTGGACTGTATCATAGTATATGCAAGTTACTGAACTGTATCATAGTATATGCAAGTCAATAACTGTATCATAGTATATACTAGTCACTGAACTCTATCATAGTATATGGAAGTCACTGGAACAATATCAACAGTCTTGTATTGTTTATTAATTAAGAAAAACAACGGTTTGTCCGTTAGTCGCACTTTTACAGTTTTAGAAGAAATATATAAAATTAAAAATTTTAATAATTTTAGTTGTAAATATAACAGCTGCGGCATCAGTGTCACTAGGAGTTTATAACACGTCTATCCAGTTAGTTCCTGGTATAACAGTGTTGAATTTGTTGAAATCAGCTTGACTCTAAATCCAGACAAAGCGCTTATAGGCCGCTTTGTAATTTACGTTAAGACTGATTGCTATACTAGGGAAGGATGGTCACTAATTTCTCTATCAATTTTCAAAATGTCAATGTGAAGTATCGTTATACCACTACATACAAAGATTAGACTGAGGAAGAATTTGGTAGAGAAAGTGTCTGCTACCGCATTTTGTAGACTATATCTCGTCAAAACATCAGTAGACGGGGTTGGTATCCCATTTTGCAGACTATATCTCGTCATAACATCAGTAGACGGGTTGCTATCCCATTTTGCAGACTATATCTCGTCATAGCATCAGTAGACGGGGTTCCTATCCCATTTTGCAGACTATATCTCGTCGTAACATCATTAGACGGGTTGCAATTCCATTTCGCAGACTATATATCGTCTTAACATACGCATTATCTTTCGATCCAAAAATCCCCGTTGTCCAGCACTGTGTCTTGCTCTATTTGTGTGACGGGACATTTTTCTGCCTCCAAAGTGTTCCCAAAAGCTTTAGTACACCGAACTACTAGTCCACACACTGGTACCCGAAATATCAATCTACTCAATGAAAACGCACTTGCACATAAATTCGTCCTCGTGACAGACATCCTGCAGGAGCACAGTATCCAAACTTTGCTACATCCAATATACAGATCTGATTTGGCTGCACGTGATTTTTGGCTGAATACCTTTGTAAATGATTCACTAAGGAGCAGGCGATTTGAAAGTCGCCATGCGGTAGAAGGTGCAGTTTCCTTGTGTATGAACACGATACCAAAAAGCGAATACAACACAGAATTTAATACTTGGCGAATCAGACTGCCAAAAGGTATTCACTAGTAAAGAACATTTCGAACCGCTCATTAGGATTCGGAACATATTGGAAACCTCTTGTATGTAATATTTGCTGGAGAATATTGGAAAGTTTTCTTGAGTCTAATACATTTATGAACACTTACATTATTCTCTCTCTCTCTCTCTCTCTCTCTCTCTCTCTCTCTTTCCATCCGTTCATCTATCAATCCATGTATATATATGGGTTTTGTCTCACCAACTTTCTTTTTCATAGAATTATAGCCTCTGACAATTAGCTTTACATCTTCACATGGGATGTTGCTTACTTCAAAAACCAATCAATATAGTCTAATGCAATTTCCTGTCAATATTGCCTGATAAATTCTCATGTCTGTTACATGTATTATATGCGTATCCTCCGGACTTTGGTATGTGCAAGATAACTTCACAAATATTTGCTAGATTTTAGCTAAAATTTGGTAGTGGTATGCGATTGATGAGACCTTGAGTGTCCTTTGTTTCCAGCATTGTATGATATTTAGGTGAGTTATTGCCCATATTGCCGGCTTCTTTAATTTAGTTTCCGCTGTATAACTTTACTAACATAGGTTGCATTTTAACTATATTTGGCATGCAGCTTTATAATGACGAGCCTTAAATAAAAAATAATTTAAACTTTTCTACATTATCGTTAGAAGAGTTATGTCCCCTTTATGCATATTTTCCTAACTTCGCTTTTCAGTCAAAGTTATTGTGCTCTTTTATATTTATATTTATGAGAATAAGAATGAGTGGATTTCTAGTGCTACGCCAACTTTGAATATCTAACTGCGTTTGATTTTGTTTAAGGTCCCTCTGTGCAAGAGAGAGAGAGAGAGAGAGAGAGAGAGAGAGATGGGACTTTCGAGATGCACCCAATATTGTTAGCTCTAGTTGTTCCTATTATTATTATTATTATTATTATTATTGTAGAGAGACCTTAAAGGCAGAATTCATGAAGCTATGCAATCCGGTCACCAGGAAGATGGGTCGGGCTGAAGTGGCCAAAATGTGCCAGGCGACAAAGACGTACTCTAATGAGGATATTGAGAAGATTCTGCAAGAGGCGGACATAAATGGCGATGGACAGATCGATCTGGACGAATTTCTGGCGGCCTGTTCTTAGTTTGCCTGAAATATATTTTGCCATTAGATATGGATTCATGCTCTCTAACATTTTGTAAATACGTGACTCATTATAAGTAAAGTATATGCATATAACATATAACATTTATATTTTAGTATTTCAAAGTGGTATTGTTCACACGCACACTATAAAAGAAATGTTCGAAACCTTACCTAAGAAATATTTAAAGATTCTTATATAACCATTATCTTTCATTTATAACAAGAATGTGTGTGTGCGTGTGTGTGTGTGTGTGTGTGTGTGTGTGTGTGATTTAGATTTTTAACGTAGCTTTAACAATTTTTCAGTCATATAGCTACGATATCTTTAGTGTGACAGTTTATAGTGATGTCTAGCACTGCGGCATCATGCCGCATACATGTGGCATGATGTCCCACCCAGTAACATTATCCTGACACCAGGCGAACCAGTCCTAACATTTACCTCCTAATGCTGAGCGCCAAGCGAGGCAGCTGCTAGTACCATTTTGTTTAAGTCTTTGGTATGACCGCTCCGGTGGCCTAGTGGTTAGAGCGTCCGCATCAGATGCGGGAGGTCGTATGAAGCGGCCGAGTCATACCAATATGAATGGGCAATGCATATTAATATTGGTATGGCTAGTAAGAACAAAGTATGGAATGGTCACACATTTCCCTTATTTCATTGCCATTTTTACAGGGGCAAAATAATTACACGTAGCTCGTGGTAGACATATTTACAAGATGATTTTCAATTAACAACTCAAAGTCAAAATGACTATTAGTGTTTTAAGTTGGTACAATCAACTACGCCTGGGATATTATATTTATTTTATCTCTCTCCTTTCAAAATCTCATTTAGCATGAGAACGGTTAAACAGCAAAAATACGTAATTTAAACCATTAAGTTTTTCGTCTTGTGAGCCATCATGGAACAATTGATTAAGTCCAATTAGGACAGGGGTTACCTTATCTTGGGCTTTTTAAACTTTTAAATGGCATTTGTTAACTTAGTCTTTTTCACCTCTTAAATGTGTTGCGATTCTACAGTCTTAAACTCAGTAACAGAAAAATAGCAAATACCTACAAATGTTTGCAAAATTCAAGAAATAATTTGTTTCCTTATAATATAAAGTGAAAATTTAAAAAGAATTTATAGTATTGTGAATTAAATCCCAAAGATTCCTAAAAATTCTATCACAAGTCCAAAAGTATAAACTGTTCCGAATGATTTCTAATCTTAAATTAAATGCGCTGATGCGCCAGTAGCCTTGTGTGTAATAATATTTCAACAGTCTTGATGTATCAGAATGAAATAATCCAGAATGACTTTAAATAAATTTCACAAAAATCTCCAAATAGTGATTTTATCCTAAAGTCAATAAGCCCTTTGTAATTCCAATGAATAATTGAAATAAATTCTCTCAATTAATAACTGAACGCAGCTAATCGACTAATTCCACTAAGATTTATAAGATATGAATAATGAATTATGTTTTTCAGTGCCTTTATATAAAAGATGTTGTTTGCAAAACGACTCTAACAATCAGCAATTAAGAGTAAAAATAAAACGCACAATATAGATATGCAAACCAAATGACATGCTTTGCCATAGGCTTTTTCAACTTTTAAATGACATGCTTTACCTTAGACTTTTCACCTTTAAAATGGCATGCCTTACCTTACACTTTTTTGTATATTTAATACAAAATTAAATAATTGTCAATTTTTTCTTCAAATATATACCAAATACACATTGATTAACCAAAATATTTGTTTTGCGTCTTTTCGTTGCATTTTTAGAAACTGTTATTTTTATTTTCTTTTATCTCTGTATATTCTACATGTTTTGTAATTTGTCAGGAAAAAACTACACGGTTGATATCTTTCTTGCAATAGCATTTTCTGTCGATTTTGAGTAATCTTCCATTTTGTTTCCATAACATATTGAAATATAGTAGTATGTAAATAGGGTTTGAGATTTGTTACTTTCTAGGTCACAGCCTGTATCTCCTATGACTGTTGCCCATATTAGCAAGCATGCCACATACATTGTGCAATTCGTGGACTATTAACATTAAATAGTCCTCAAAAATGAAGTGGCCAAAGGAAGCTGTTAGAGTCATACTGACGCATAGCAAATCCCGTCTAGGACAAATTGTTTTTACGCGCGTTTTGTTGTTTGTAAATCGACAACCATACGGTTTCTTTTTTGTACTTGGCGTTGCCGGTGATTTTCCATTTCCGCCAACACTGTTTTCGAATTCGACCGCGTTAATTATTTTATCCTCGATAGCCACCGAATATAGTTTTCTAATCTTGCTGAGAATGCATTTTGCCGCTGAAAGATGTTTTGAATAGACACATATTCGTGAATGTAATCGTATAAAAAATAATTTGCTACCACCAACAGAGACAACAGTTACTATCAATATAGCTCCAACAATAATTCCGATTGGTGCACCTAAGATGGTTATTGTTGCCGCGAGTCTTGCCACACCAAGACCAACCGTTGGCGCCGCAGCAAGACCGCAAATAGATTATACAAACAAACATACCCGTTTCTATCTCATAACTAACGAGGTTCTATTGGCGACTTCATCTCGCAGCTGTTTCTCCAGTTCGATTATTTTTTCACGTTGGTAACATTGAAGGTCGATTATAGTTTTTCTATTAATAATTCACTCATGTAGCACAATTGCACAACAGATAGACCCTCTCCGGACTCATCACGTCCATGTGCAAAACGCACACGCACTTCTAAATCAATTAACCTTTTCTACTGGCACAACTGTCATACAATTATAGAAAATAGCTTCGTGGGGAATATTTAAATTTCCGGCGATTTTGAGTTTTGGTGGCCTAGCACCCTTTTCATTTAAAAATACACCGATTACGCCTGTACCTTTTTTTTTTTTTTACCTCTGACGATCGTTTTCGTCCAATAATTGTTATACGGATAAGTGCGTCCTTGTTGAATAACAATTGAAATATTCTTTATCTCAACTGGTTTCAATGTTGGTGTAAAATATTCGTTGATGAACGTAACCGGACTGGATACAGCGGTGAATTCCACTAAGTTGCAGTCAACGATTGAACATTTTCACGTGCTAATGTGGTTACTTCAAGCTGGCCTCGAGTTGGTATTGACACATCAGTATGGTTCCAACAATCAATTTCTATTTTGGTGCTTAAAATTTTTTTATATTTCATCGTATACAAGGGTCTGGTAACACCATTCTGACGCAGATACTCGTCAACAAGTAGGACAAAGTCATCATCAATTATATCATCCGCTGTCAGTTGGTACAATACCGCAACCTAATCACCGCGGTTAGAATCAACTACGCATATAATGATTAATCTAATTTTAAACAGAGACACCAAAGACGGTTAAGTAGCCGGCTGGAAAGATGTGAGATTCCTCGAACTGAATTTCATCATTGGCAGTTAATGGCATTGATATTGTATATGTAAAAGATTCTTTATTCATTTAGCAGGTATATTATTGATTAATAGTGTTAGATTTTCTCTATCCACTATAATAACCGGATATAATAAACAAATACGATCCAAATTCATTCTTCAAGTTGTTATTTTATTATCAGTTACTAACTTTTCTTCACTGGTCAGTTTTAGATATGATATAAATGAACTTACTACACGTGGTGTTGCGGACACTTTTGTGGTCTGTTCATCCACGTACTGTTTTATCCCGTCATTGGCAGAATCAACATGAACGTAACCGACACGTCAGTGTCTATGTTTCCACCATTTTCATTGACTTTAGCCAGGTTATTTGATAAAGCACTTTCAACTTGACAATAAATATCTTGAATGTCAACGTTAGACTTTTAAGTTTACCAGTTTGATCTACAAAACTCACAAGCTCATCTCGGTCGACACCAACAAAGGTACGACCAGGAAACTCAGTCAAATCTGCTTTGGTGGCAGACCGGCTCAGATCCAAACCAGCACTACGTCGGGCTGAGCAAGATCCGTAAATTTAACAGACATTTAATAAAATATTAAATGTACTTTAATGTGAAATCAATAAGTGATTGCGGGCTTGGACTTCCCGCCAACGTATGCACCGCTTCAACAGCAAGATGACCACATCCTGGTCCATCCAACTGAGTTTGAACTGGTATGGTGGAATAAAACAGTGGTTGTCGCTCACGGTCCATGGATAAATAATCAACAACTTCAACTGGTGGAGTAAATCCATAGGAGTCAAAATACAAACCATGTTTGTGTCACCTCTGATGTAACCCAATGAGTGTCATGTCCTGTTGTTGAACCCACGTTGGCAATGCCAGTTTCACGTGTTCTTGGCACCATCGATGCAAGTTCATTTAGTATAAGACACAAAAGAATGCTTGACTGGTTTTACTATCGCGAGTAAATCAAGACTGGTCAATGGGCTCGTTGCCTTTTGCGTGTTGTGCTGGTAATCGAAGACCCCTTCCAGATGGTATTCGACGACTCGTTCCTGGTAATCGAAGGCCTTTCCCTTCGTTTATAGACGTACTAGGTCCACCAGATGCTATGCGATGCGTCCTCCAAATGTCTTTTCAGCGCCGTTCCGGATGCAGTTCCCATAGCCCCTAATGCAGCAGATTTGCAACCGCTGGGGATGCTTCAGCTAACAACGATGGAATCGATGCAAGGGATGGAAATATTCCATAAAGCCGTTTGCATTTGCATCATCTTTGATTTGGATAATTTTAGCACCACCGAGGTGTTATTGTGATTGGCCGCTTTAAGCTGAGCGAGTTGTGTTTGGGTCAACCACACGGTGGCATTTCCAGTTAATTTGCACCTACACGTGCATGAAAACACATGTCAACAACGGACTGCCTAAACAATTCCAGATGTACTAATAAAAATTAATAAATTGGGTACAGTGCACGAACGTCTTGTCGGGAAATCTGCAGACCCATGTCAATGTTTTGATGTCGGTCCATGTACGACCACAAATTGTGATTCGCACGTGCAATATCATTCGTATCTGTACAGTCAAGCTGAATTTCTTCGGAAACTTCCTGATGACCATTTCACCGCACTGAAACTTCATTCACTCCGAAGTTGTCAAATACAATTTTATTACGCTCTTGGTGATCATCACGCTCTGTAATCTGAAACGCAACGAACTCGTGTTTGGGTGCAATAAAACCATGTTGGGTACTTATTTGCCATGTATATTGTCCCTTAATAACACTTAGTATGCATCTATCGTATGTACAGCAAATGTTGATGAGGTTCCTACTGCATAAACAATAACAAATTGCTTCTGTAGTCAGTAAAGGGGGGGGGGTAGCACGGGAATATATAGTCATTGTTCACAATTCCTCTTTACGAGCAGCACCTCTTGTGCACGTAATTGCATAGTTATCGTTGTTTTTACGAAATAATGTGAATGTATGTTTGCTGCCCCCACCCCCATCCCGTCAAAAAATCAACAAAAAAACGTTAAAAACATCCCTACAAAACCCAAGTTTGTGACTGAGTTGTATTGTACATGAAAATCTCAATGAATCACACGTGTTATGATCGAGCTGTGCAAATCTAAGGTTAAAATTTGGGTTGAGGTCTGTCACCGCGGTGGTTTAAGCAGTTTCGTGCGGCTCAAAAGAATCAATATAAACAACAAGGGTTGTATATGGTATATGAACTGTATGATTAGCTGCATCTATGACAAACATCACTGTTGGACCAGCTGTTTTCGTGTAATCATCGATGTATCGGGCAAGTCCATGAATCGTCTTGGCAACGTCGAAGTTGTCAAGAATTTATTCAATTTCTTTTCCGTCAATGGAATAGCGTGCACTGTTGAACAACACTATGATACCATTACAAATTGGCGGGATAATTGTTATGTTCGTTTTGTACACGTTTTCCTCAATTTCCGAGATTGCCTCACACTGCACTTGTAATCCTACTTTTTGTTGACCACGGACCCTAGACGGGTTTGAGTAGCACTGAAAATCTATTTTGCTTCGATCCACCAACACAGGCGCGGTCGTGTCAAATTCGGAATCTGATATATCTTTGAATTGAGCTATGGTGAAAATATACATTATTAACATTGTCTAATAACTATGCGTCTATGCTACAAAACATTATACACGAGTTATTGGGTTTTTCTAGGAATATTTACTATGATAGGAAAAAATATATTTATTACAATGTAGAAACATGATAAATAGCAGCAAAATAGTTTTGCAAACAGAAAATATATTTTATATTGAAGAATTGCTGCAATATTTATATATCATGGCAAATAATTCTTAGATCGACTTTCAAAACATTTTTAAGGCATTTATGGAGATTTTTGCAAATGTCATTAGCCTACCTGATGATTGAAAAATGAAAACTGTAACAGAATAAACTTAAATCGCCGTTTTTTGTTTTTTTTTAATACATCATACAAACTTATCCCAGATGCTCAAAATATTTTTATTTGCGTTTTCCGACACATTCGAAAAATACTGATAAATTGATTAACTTAGGAATGATTTCAGAGCAGGAACGGTGTTAGTCTGTTTAAGATAATGAGCAGCAAAAAAATGTAAAATAATATAATATAGTGCAAGAAGAAAAAAAAAGGAGTCCCTGAAGTTGAGTAGATCCCCTGTTGCACCTGAAATGAGCGAGGGGAGTTACACGAATGAATCTTTTAATCATGATTTGAGTGAAGCTGTAATAAAGACATCCAAGAGCAAATATATTGGGTATTAAAATAACAATGGAATCCGAACGCACCAATCTTCTGGGTGTAAATGAGATGTGGTACAACGACGCAAACGAAGAGCGGCACAAACACCTGGAACAACTTTCAAAAGCTATTATTGAAAGTAATGAAGCACAAACTAATGAAGAAATTTACAAACGCTCCAAGACATTTGATGTTATTGGATACAAACGCACAAATTTGCAATTCGAGTTGGTATAATACTTTGCCGTGATGGGTTATTTGAGCTACTTTCGGCTAATACTAAATTGGAATTTATTTTATACATCTTTGCAATGAATTTATATCCGCGTTTGCAACATGTTTTGATGATTCGAAAGAGAATTGTGTTTTTTATTGGAGAAAGCCTGACTTAAAATTTTGAATTACCATAACAGCACGTTATGGATTTGTCAAATTTGCTATCCGCCTAGCCTCAATATTGGTGTACCAGGAAATAACAGATCGGTGATGGGAATCCCTGCTCAGCCGTATCCATGCTCAATCAAACACACAATAATATTAAAAAAATAACAGTGATTTCTCTCTGTTATGAAAAGGTTGCATATATAAAAAGTTTAATGGCATTAGGACGTAACCATTGTTAAAGGTGTATGCCTTCGAAAACGTAAGCTCTGCGTCAGAACATTCCACTATGAATACTGTAACTCATATCTGCTGGTGCTACGTACTGGTACATCTGCTCGACCCTGTCTTAAATGCGGCATTAGAGTCAAATCATTAATGAACTTTGCAGACCATGTGGATCTGTTCGTGAATAGTATCGTATGCGTAAACAGAGATTGGCACAAACACTTGTGATTGCACAAACACCGGAAACCGACACAGAAATAAACGACAAGATATAAAAATAAGCGAATAGATACGATTGAAGCGATTGCAGTTTTTGATCTCGGTAGAGTGCAAAAATTAAAACAAGTTATTAACTTATTTCTCAACTAGAGACGACTGTCCCTTATGTAAGCCTGCCGACCGTGCATCATCTAAAACAATACGCACTGCAGAATGGAATTCAAATACAAGTCGAACGCGAAAAGTTGACATATTTGATTCATTGGGATCCATAATTGCACTGGATCAACTTGCAGTGTCAGATAATCCACCAGCAGTTGCTAATACAACAGCCATGGTACAACTATGACAATTATTCCACACACATACAAACCAGGCAAAGACGCTCGACAACTATTAACATATATGATTCCGGGAATCATATGGATGTTACAGCGTTAAAGCAAATATTGTCCTTAATACGCATATAGCTATGCCGCTTAGTTGTGACATGGATGGATTTAAAACTGCTACACCGTGGATTCACAACGGTGCTGGTACAATCCTGAACCGCAAAGACACCAGGGTTATCATTGATGATATCGACAAAAAAATGAAATGATTCTCGAGATGTTGGAAAAATACATCAATTCACGATAGGGATGGACTCTTGACAGATGTTCACGAGTTGAGGTACATAATTTGACATATCAGTTGTTTCGTGGATCCAGTTACATACCAACACCAAAGTGGGTTCTGCCAAGGTCAGTAATATATGTAAATAATTTTGACAACAGACGTTAAGAATGGGCAATCTTATCCGCGTTACAAACCAGCAGTACTTGGGTGAACTTGATTTTGGTAGTATCGAATTTCCCGTGCATGATACCAAATCAACATTTTACAAATTTGAAACACTTAACCCAGGTATCGCTGTGAATATGTTTACTTAGGATAAAAGTTTTTGTGCATTTGCACTATTCCTACTTGGACAGGACGAACTAACCCAAACTGATTTGTTGTTGCTGAGTGATATGATTGGTTCAGAGTCTGTATCGCATTACGTATGGATAAAGAATCTAGACCGGTTGCTTAATCAACACAGCAAGCAGAAGTGTAAAATATTTCCATGTAGACATTGCTTGAATGTATTTAACAACCAACAACTGCGCACTGACCCTGGCTTTGACTATGGTGTTATCAGTGAAAAGCCGCAACGGAAATTAATGCCAGAATCCTGCAAAAACTTTCTCAAATTCACTGCACTACAACGAAAGATGAAAGTTATCATGTAAGCGGAAGTTGAATATCTTAACATTCTAGTGGAATATGCATTTGAGTCCAGCGATTATACAACACAAATAGCAGAACAAGTCCCCCACGACCGTCAAATTAAACAGCACTGTTGTATCGTGGCCAGGACTCAGTTGAGATGTTTCTAAATATTGATTGAAGTTCCAGCAAGATGAATTCGACAAGAGCTCTATTCACCCTCGGACATAATTATTACTGGCAATAATATTTGTGAGTTTTCCTCAGGTACTCATTGTGGATCCGTGAAAGTCCTTTTCGGTCCGATGGCTCTGAAACCTCCAGAGTACGGGATCATTGTCACATCATTGGTGCGAACAGAGGAGCCTCACACAGCTCATGTAATCTATAATTACGTATATACCTATGCAAAACAAAATTACACGTAGCGCTTCATAATTGCTGTGGATATGATAGTTAACGGATAATGCAAGTAGTGGCCACGGCATCAAACTCATCAATAAGTGTTATTCCAAACACCATGGAAAAAAATACACGCGTTTAGATGTGTCAACTGCATTTCATCGATTCATTACAGTTTCCTAATTAGTCCCTGGACAAGTTAGTGAACAATCTAATTGAGGGAAAAATTCACAATCACTCGTACGTATTGTCTCACTAACACTGATCTGTTAACAATAAAACGTATTATCCATACAAGTACATGAGCGACTTGGACAAGTTTGCTGAAACTCAGTTACCACGACTGAAGTGTTTTATTCGTCTTTGTCACGTGAAGCATTTCCGCCAACAGCTACGCGCACACAAAATTTAGCGGTCATTCGAATGCAAAACCACGGGTGACTATCACGACCTGTATCTACGCACCGATGTGTTGTTGCTCGCTGATGCGTTTGAAATATTTTGTGATATTGCCATGCACGTGCATAATGTTAGATCCCACGCATTCATTCTCATCACCGTGAATGGCTTAGGATGCTTTGTTTGTGAAAAACCAAAATCGAGTTGGAATTGTGCACCGATATTGACCAGCATATGTTTATCACACACTTCGTGGTACGATTTTTATCGCGAGTCACAGATATGCTTGCGCAAAAAAAAATCCCCTTCAAATGTGGACGGTTATAACCCCGCTGCCCTAACGGTTGCATCATGTATGTAGTCGTCAATGCCCCTTATGGCTTGTCAATGATGCAGCCGTTAATGGTTGGTGGGTTTCGGTAGATTAATCCTAGACACATAGATATACAAAAACACACCAACAAGTAAAACATCAACAGCTACGACGGATATTTTTT
>JAECUM010081486.1:10000-11581 GCA_016617855.1 Megalonaias nervosa | reverse complement strand
ATATATGAGACACACACACACACACACACACACACAAACACAGAGATGAATCAGGATTATATAATCCTATAGTATGATACCTGAGTGACATGTAAGCCTTAGGAAACGTTGCATTGACCATGACCTTGTGACACGACCGAGAACATCTTATGCAACACACACTCTATTTATCGTATAGCAGCATAATATATTCTTCATAATATCTTAAAGAACCCTGGAAATTACCCTTGAGTCCCTGACCTTCAAAGTAGAACTATGAAATTGATATATGGAATACTATCCTGTTATATTGAATATAGTCCTAATGCTTGTGTTAGTTATCTCGAGGCTAAGATTGTCAATGTCACAAAAGGCAAAACACAAACTTTACAAAGTTTGATAACTTCCAACAACTTTAATATTTCATCCAGGACAATAAAGTAACTTTGTGATCTATGTTAAATTACTTTGCATATATAATTTTGATAGTTGTACATTACGTACCATACAAATGTTTTATTGATATAACAGCTTCTAAACTAAATATCAAATGTGAAGAATAACTTTCACCTTACAAATTGAAAAAGGTGTGTCGTGACATTTGGCTGTGATGTATGAATATACAAAATTTATCCTTGAGAATATCTGAGCTAGAATTCGTACACAACAATAAATGATCCTGAGAATGTTCTTATCGTTTAGGAAAACAAAATGAAACATAAATGACACGTTTACGCGTTGTGATTCAAACATACATATCATTTCACTGATTTAAATGGTTTTAGTGTTTCAGTCTTGGTACAAAACCTGAACAACCTTTAAAAAACATTAATCTCGTATATAAGGCTTGAAAACGGTGCACACGATAGGTTGAAAGCTCAAACAAGTCTTAACTGTTCAGAGTTAAAAGTTTAATTATATTCCAGGTAACAATTTAACAGCTTCTTAACAACAATCCTGACATAAATAATAAGAGATACTCGAGGTCTTACCCTAAAAGGAGGTTCCTAATTTTACTGTGTGACACCATTAAACCATTTTGTTTACAGAATCACCAAGTTTCATGCATATTGTCCTATATACGAATTTTCAAGTTTCAGCCCCCCATTCTTATCCATCTCCAGGTCTAGTAATATTAAACTTTGACCTTGAAGCGAAAACCATACAAGTGGTAAGTTAGACACTCTTCTTACATTTAATTAAAAGTGTTGCCAGTTTTTATGCCACTGTCTTTGGCAGCATTACTGTTACAACTGGCACACTCAAAGTATACACGAAGGTTCAAAAAAGAACTGCAACAAATCTACTGCATCCCTTGTGTGAGTGCAAATAGTATCATGCAGCCAACAGGGTGGTTTTATTAAACCCTCCAGGAACAAAATGTGAATGATTATGAAATTGCACAGATGTCTATTCACGATAATTATTTTTATATCATACGTAGCACAGTTTTCAAAGTGTGATAAACAACGCAAAGACACGCGATTTTATATCCCCGGGCTTCCAAGCTATGAAATTGGCGGCATAACACTACCCAGGGGTTAGTGAAGCAACATTATATTTCTCTGCTCATATTCTGTGAATGTATACATGGTTATATGC
>JAECUM010081486.1:0-5000 GCA_016617855.1 Megalonaias nervosa | reverse complement strand
AAAATATCTGCCTGTTCGTGATTCTGTTAAGCAACAACTACAATCGCGTCAGGAATCTCAAGTTGAATTTGAAGAGGATACAAAAAAATTATTTAAACCTATCACTGAGACCACTAAAGGTATTCAACCTGTGCTAGAGAAAACCGCTGAAGTAACTGGAAAAATAGCAAAAGGAACTGAAAAAATAGCAAGAAGAACAAAAAAGACAAAAGAAATTTTACGTGAACTTCCAGCCGAAATAGCTGCCGCGATGCCAGTTCCGGAAATTCTTGAAGGTATTGAACAAGTTCGTGGTGAAATAGGTGACATAAAAGGTCGTACACAAGAACCAGGAGAACCAGAAGAACAAGAAGCGAGGGGGAGAGTTGCGTTGAGTGATAAATTTACCGAAGATGCTATTACTTTAATTAGAGGGTTTGAAACTCCAGGAATTTTAGTTACGGCTGCTGTTAGAAGTTATGATGATCGAAGATAGTTTTTAAAATCTGAATATGCTGATAAACCTATAGATCGTGATAATTGGTACAAATGGATATTTCGCATACACTATAACACTGATCAGGCTAGAAATAGTGATATAAGATTTATTGATTATATGAATGCAATAGATACATATACGAGGTATTTGCAATTACCACCAGAACAACAACAACAAGTATCAAAACAACGAGAACAAATAACACAACAACGAGAACAACAAGAACGACAACAACGAGAACAAGAACGACAACAACGAGAACAAAAACGACAAGAAGGAATAAAACAACAACAACAAAAAATACAACAACAACAACAAAAACTGCAACAACTAGAACAAGAAAAAAAACGATTACAACAAGTCCAAACAACAAGTAAGGAAGAAGAAGAAGAAGAATTTCAAGACGCTCCCGGCGCAACTGGAAGTGGTTTAGGAAGTGGTCTTATTACTTGTCCCAATAATGTCCTTGCTGATGTCGATCGATTAGAAATTCTCATCGGAGGAAAAAGAGCTGGTAATAATTCCCCAGAAATCATTAATGAAGCAGCTGATATTTGCAAACGATTATTTAGTGGCGGCATCATGGATATTAATGTATATCGGTCCCTCATTAATGAAATCGCCGACGATTATTATAGTGATTAAGTATGTAATTAGTGATAAAAACAATTAATAATAACAATGATCGTGCATGGTACTCAACGTGGACCTACCATGGTCAGGGTAATAAACTCTCGATTACCTGTATACAGAGCAACCTACGGAGATGGACTAGGTGATGTTATTCAGGGTCTGTTTAGAAGGATAGCCCCAAAAGCAATACCTATTGCAAAGCAGCTAGGAATGAAAGCTATTGATGTTGTTCGTGAAAAAGGTGTAAGCGCTGTTGGTAATCTCGCTAGCAAAGCATTCTCAGCAATTAAAGATAGACTATCACGATTAATACGCAGACCACAAACGACCCGACCTCAACCTGTGAAATTACCTAGCACTGAAGTGATGCCCGCAAGCGTAAGTAAAATAATAAATCAGGCAGCTAATCAAAAACTAGCGGAGTTAGCTGACATCCCGATGTCGGAAAAGGAAAAAAATATAACCGCTAGTCTGATAGCAGGAAGTGGTCTTCGAGTTAGACGAAGACGATAATAATAAAGATGTTTAAGCGCATATCTGACCCCGCGTTTGACATGGACGCACCAGTTCTTAAAGATGAGTCTGTGCGCGATTATCAGTATTATTCTTATGACGCCCGAATTCCAGATCAGCGTGGACGAATTGAACTACAGGTTCAGGATACAAGTAGATATTTCTTACCCCTCTGAAGCATTTATCGAAGTTGAAGGTGAAATTTTAAATAATGTTGTTCCTGCAGCACCAGTAGCATACGCCGCTAATATTGTTGGTTTTGTTAATAATGGTATTATGGCGTTATTTGATAGCGCTACGTACATGATTGACGGAAAAAATATTGAATCAATCCAGAAAGACGTTGATGTTGTTACGACAATACTAGGCCTTGCGAGATACAGCGACGATTACTCAAGATCAGCTGGTCCATCAATGATGTTTGTCAAGGATACCTCTAATCACTCTGATAACGATCAATATGATATAAGACGACCACAGAATAATGCTGGAAACGCCGCAGCAGACGTAGAGAGTATGATTATTAATGTTAATCCAAATTTCAACTTAGGATTTGCAGTACGTAAATCAATGTTAAAAGGTGATAGGAGAACATTTTCGTGTGCGATTCCACTGTCACATATCTTTGGATTCTGTAGAAGTGTCAGAAAAGTTATTTTCGGAGCCAAACATACGGTTGTACTTGTACGAAAAGGTGATGATAATGATGCAATATGGAAACCCATTGGCGATCCTGGTAAAGTAGTACTAACAAAACTTTCCCTGTGGATGCCAGTGATGACTCCGTCAATATCTGAAGAAGACCGGTTGTTATCTTTTATGAATCAAGGCGGTAAATCAACGTTGTCATGGTTGACTATGACCACAGATGCTGTTCAGAGTGCAATTGATGGTTTGTTTACATGGCAGATAGCTTCTCAACAAGGTATTTCTGCACCGCGACATATATTTATTGCGTTTCAAGATGTTGCACGAATAAACAATCAAGATGAAAGTATAATGATATTTGACAAATTCGGTGTTTCTGAGGTTTCATTAAGGATTAATGGACATCAAGAACCATCCGAGGATATATTACTGAATTTCGATCAAAATCATGTAGCACGTGTATATCATCGATTAATGACATTCATGGGACGTGATCAAAATGTTGATACTGGTTTACAAATATCTCAGTTAGATTTTACAACGCTGTATCCGATTTGTTACTTTTCACTAGAACATTTATATTTAACAAGACAATCTGTTGTAGATATTCATTTTCGAGCTCGTGTGACTCGAGGAGTTATTGTCAATTACAGAGCAATTGCTGTTATACTCAGCGATAAATCTATGTTACTCGAAGGTGTTGGTGGACGAATGAGAGTTATTGATGCTCCAGTGGAAAACATGTAATTAGATCGCTCATAATATTATAAATGTCATATCATCACGTTAGTGTGAGTCTGACTCCTGGTCAGATTAAAAAGCTACAATCATCATCAAAAAATAATCGTGCGGTAAAAATATCATTAAAAAAAGAACAAATCGCGGGTGGTCCGAATAAGCTATCGCTGACTGAACGTCAGTATAATCACTTTAATAAAGCCAAGCGATTAAAGACTGGTGTACGACTTGATCTTTCCGCAGCGGTTATTAAAGACATCGCTAAAACGGGTGGTATATTTCCGCTTCTTGCAGCAATACCAGCATTAATAGCCGCTGCAGCCCCAGCTGTTGCAAAAGCAGCTGCGCTAGGTGCTGTTGGAACAGCTGCTGGAATGGCATTAAAGAAAGCAACCGGACAGGGAATTATGCACGCAGAAAGTTAAAAAAAAGATCACGACAAAAGCAACACGGAAGACGTCTAAGAGCACCAAACGTACCACAGCCGGGCCGTCTAAGATTATCAGGCCCAGCATACGGTCGGGGTCTAAGATTGCCAGGGACCCCGCCTTCATGGTACGGAAGGGGTTTAAGATTACCAGGGACAGTTTACTAATAACACCCATGTCCAATTTTGATTTACTTAATGCTGCTAAGCAATTAAAAATAAAAAATTTCAGAGGTGTTTTTATGCGCGATCAATTACCTACCGTTGCAATGCAACATGAAACCGGTATTATTAATCTCGATAAAAATTCTGGCCCAGGCACGCACTGGGTGGATATGCAATTGATCCACGTGGAATTATTTATTTCGATTCGTATGGATTAGCACCACCAAAAGAATTTCTTCATTACGTTAGCAATAATACTACTCCAATCTGGTATTCAACGCTACCGACACAAAAAATAACTGATCCTCCAATATGCGGTCGTGAAAGCCTCGCCGTGCTTGATGCAGTATCAAAATCAACAGCACCGCCTCATAAAGTCGTACACGCGTTCACTACACTACGTCATAACACTTAAACTGATATCAGTAAATATAATGGTAGATATTTACGGAAGATCATCAGGTAGAGCTCAGAAGATCGATTTATCTAAATATGCAACTCTTGATCAGCTCAGAAATGAAATCGATGATTTATTAAATATAACAAGTGTGGATCAAAATGAAGTCGTCGTTTTTCAGGACAAACAAGGACGATTAAAAACGAGTAACATACAACTACTAGATGTACTTGTACGAATTCCCAACGCGGTTGTTACTAATGTCGTTACTTTCACTGATCATGGTAAAATACAGGATTCCGGTAAGTCGGTTAACGATTATGTTAAGAAAACTGGTGATGTATTTACCGGTGACATTATTATGTCAGGAAGAAAAATTACGTATCTTGGAGATCCAATCGCAGATACAGACGCAGCAACAAAAAAATACGTCGATGATCAAGAATCCAAGTATGTGTCAGTGCGCGGTGGTATAATGCGTGCATTTCTCGACATGAATAATAATGGCATTAATAATCTCAGAACACCAGAAACAGATTTCGACGCTGCAACGAAGAAATACGTCGACGATAGGGAAATTCCAATAACTACTTCATTAACGATTATCAATGATGGAATTGCTGCATTTAGAACTGAATATTTTAATCATGTACAAACATTTCTAAATTTTCGTAGAAATGTAAACAGATCTATTAACGAATTTTTTGGAACTCCACCAAATGTTATTATTAATCTCGCTGACATTAACGCAAGACTCAACGATATCATTAGTGGTATTCCTAATATTATTCAAAAACTAATCTCGTTAAAATTCCTCACAAGCAGATCATTAATATCGTGTACACAGTCGCATCAGGAAAGGCAACATGGTCGCAGGAAAATAACACTTTTAAACACACTGCAGAGGTTACTGGTGTATACAGATTATCTGTATTTAGTAGTGCAAAATTCGGTATATTTACCACATTTCCATGGCGTCATTCAACTGATGATTTTTCTGA
>JAECUM010081482.1:0-11897 GCA_016617855.1 Megalonaias nervosa | reverse complement strand
AAGTCACACCAAAGACTTATAAAATCGGTACTAGCAGCTGCCTCGCATGGCACTCAGCATTAAAAGGTTAGTGTTAGGACTGGTCGGCTTGGTGTCAGGATAATGTGACTGGGTGGGACATGATGCTACAGGTCTGGGGCATGATGCCCCAGAGCTAGACATCGCTATAAACTGCCACATTGCAGACATGGCAGCATGACTAAAATTGTTAAAGCTACATTAAAATTCCCCCATAACACAAACTCACAGTAACTGAAACCTATAGCTATTGAAAGGGTCTATACTAACCTCTTGATTGCCAGCCGGAAAATCATAGGTGATCACAATACTGCCATATTTCTCATATCCTGCTAAATATATTGGGGACATTTTCACATCCATCCTCCCATCTTTAGGCTGGTCCCCAGTAAGTGTCCCCACAATTTTACCACATATTGGACAAACAGGCTTATGTTTAAACATTTGATCAATGCATTCTGAGCAGAACGAGTGGCCACAGGACAGAGCTTTAGGATCACTTTTTGGACACATGCAAATTGTGCAACTGTCATCTATATCATCCTCAGCATTGTTTGATTCATGTCTTATGCCTGACATAAGATCCTATAGGAAATAAAAAAACAATAATGATCTGAATAAGAACATTTGGTCATGATAATATAATGGATCTCTCATTATCTCTCATCTGAAATTTTAATTTCATTACATACCTTATAGTAATGCACTTTTATATAATTTTGAGCTGACTTGTTGAATTCCAGGATTTATCATTTCCCAACTAAATGCACACACACACACACACACACACACACACACACACACACACACACACACACACACACACACACACACACAGTCAGCTGCAACTGGCCTGAGACTAAAATTAAAAAAGCCTAAAGGTGTTCATCATATGGAACTTAGTGATAATTGCACTGCCTGGACTAATTCATTCCTCTCAAATGACTATGTAATCTTATAAAAGAGAACAAGAATACATTTTTATAGTGTTATGTCTAATCATTGGGAAAACAAGAGACCCATGTTTGTTCAATCCACCTTTTATTTAACTAGAAAAGATGTACATAATAAGGAAAGTAAACAAAAAACATTAACCGTGACCTAAATATAAACAAAAACATTGAGATTAATCTATGGTGTGGGTTGGCATATACCTGGACTAATATAGGGACAAGAATATGAATGCCACAATAATTGCTGTTGTGCCCCACCAAGGCAGACAGAACAAAATTTAAAGCTAATCCGTTTATAATTTCTGAAACACAGTATTGCCATTCACTCACTTGATTAAGATCTTTTGTCTTGTGAATCTTAGGTGGTGATGGTCTGGGTGGAGGCAGCTTTTCTTGGACACATGTATTATTTAACTTATCAGTAAACTCACTGAAAACCTTCTTCACTGTGGAATAGGCCCCTCTTGAAAGAAAATGTGTAATAACATGGACTTCCTCCAGATTGGGATTTTTTACTTCACAGCAGAAGGCAATCAATCTATCCAAGAATAATGCAGCCCAAGACTTCTTTGTAAGTAATTCTGGTTCTAGATAGACATATGAAAAATGTAATTAAAATATAATTTACATTTATTACAAAGTTACTGATACAGTGCTTTAAAAAGGTATGCTCTCCATTTCTGTTTAATGAAACAGGAAAGCCTTCATGCCCAATAATAGTAGCACCATTATCCAGAATACATATTACCTGATTATTTACACAGTCGTGACTGAGCTAGACAGCAAGTCATCTTCTAAGTTGGAATGAACATCTTCAAATCTTTCACAACTTTCATTTATAACTCGTATTATCAAGCATGTCACTATTATACCTTTTCGGATACAGGGTTAATTATGGTGCCAAAAGTAAGCAATACACAAAAAGTACAGCTGTGACCTTCCCTGATCATACCCAAGAACTATTTGACCAATATTCGGTGAGTGACATTATATATATATATATATATATATATATATATATATATATATATACATACATACATTCAGTTACTATTGGTGTCCCAGGTTGTAGTAATGAGGTCACAAAATTGTTCAATAATGCATTTTAAACTCTGTGACAGTAGAAAGTTACTTGGCAGACATTGACAGTAATTATAATGACTATGGCCTTGATCTACAATATATGCCTCTAATGGAACACACTTTGTGGTAGTGGCCTATAAACATGCAAGTGTTATATATCTATCTGAAATGGTTCAACAGACCTAAAGCAGGCAAAGCAAAGTTGAATTGTAACCTTGATTTTAAAAGGCAGGATGGGAATACAGTATTATGTATGACACCTTAATTTAATAGTCTGGGATATATATCGTTCATTATGCTATCCAAATAGTGTGTTACTAAAGTCGAAAAAAGAAAATGAAGCAGGAAAGTGACATGGGCATTTGCAACCTAATTTGTCAAGCAACTGAGATTACTATAATAGTAAGCTCAGTGATCATTGCATTTTTTATATCTTTGGATACTACACATTAACTTTTTAAGCATAGCAATTAGTACTTAAACATGTGTAAACCAAGTTTTATCCCCCTATACCAAACACATAAAGTTTTAGAGCAAAGATTTTTTGCATTTAAATTCATGTGCTAATGTGCTATAAAATGTAGTACCTAGCACATACTTTACGATCAAGTATACCTAGTTGTATTGCCAAGTCTTGTATTGCTGTGGAGAGAGGACAACAAAGAGTGATGTTGAAGTTTGTCATTGACCTAAAATTTTACCCAAAATGTGACACAAAACATATTTTCTTTGCTAGTGATGTATACAGATACAATGTTTCATTGCTCTATCTTAAAAGGGAACCATGGTAGCTGAGCCCGTTGGTGGAGCATTGTACTCGTAATTTAATGCTCGTGGGTTCGATACTGTAACGTCCCGAGCTTTACTTTAGTTCAAGGTCAGCTTTGACTAGATGTCAACTTGGGATTTTAATGACAAGACAGGAAAGCTATTTAAGTTTCAAGAATTTAATAAACGCTAGTAATGGTGAATATTAACTGTACAATATGAACGGACCAATAATGAAATCGTAATGTTTCAGTCAAAACTCTGAAATAAGTCCAAACGAATTGATAATACCTAAAATTCTTTCTTTACATAAATGTGTGGCTCAGTGTAAAGTTAAGAAAGTACCTAATACCTAATCACTAAAAAAAAAAGATTAATGTATTTCTCATGGAAAAGTACAACCCGAAACAAATTGAATTATAAAACACATGAAAAACGATACCACTCGAATGTGTTTCCCAGTGAGAATTGTTATGGTCCAGAATGCACCAATACTTTGAAATATAAATTTAGAAATGTTTTTCTTCTTTGTAGCCAACTAAATGTCACGTTAATGTAAAATGGAAATAATGAATATTCCCTGTAAGAATATTACAATGAATGCTCCCTCCTATGCATGTTTAGTTATTTACCGTAGCAACAGTCCTGATATTTTAATATATGTATCTATTTGAATTTCCATATGCAGCAATTATATAACAGCAAAATAAGTTATTGTTTTATCACTCAAGTCAATATAGATGTAGGCAATCAGTTAAATAACGCTACTGTAGTATTGCACCGTTAATGAAGAATGTATTGTAGGTTTATTTCATATCATTTGGAATATTATATCATCTGTAATGGTTTATATTGTTATAATGCGATCTCTGTTGTAAGCATACCGTGGTCGTATTAGCTCTCTAGTTCTCCTATTACATATGTATCGTCTCTGCCGATCAGAATGCGTCTGCCAGAACACGGCACACGACTGGTATTTATACCCTTGAGACTCATAGGTCTTACGCAGAGATTGATGGGAAAAACCTTGGTCGTAAGTGCGTGAGGGATACACACGAGTAGTTCGAATAATACTTAACAACACCTTAGAAACGCTCGAAAGTATGATGGCGGGTGAATTGCGATTCGCACTTACACAAGTACTTTGGCAGTGGAATTACTATATATTTGGACACTTGATGTGAAGATATTTACATCAGAACTTAACTCTTTATCTCAGAAAATGAATATACTATGCTAAATAGTGTGAGAGGATTTAAAAGAGGCCAAAACACAATGACCAAGAAGACCGATTTGGACCAACATTGACAACGGGAGACAAACCCGTACGAAGTAAGTGCCAATCTCAATCACCCAAATTAACAATATATTAATAATCCAAAATCACTAAACGTGATATTAAAACATTTGTACAGTTATTTATTGCGCCTAGCAACCCTACAAGTCCTTTATTTCTTCATGTATGTATTAAAATATATCCCATTTTGTTGACAATTGATATAGACATATCAATCACTGAAATCTAATATTTAATGCTGAGACGTGTGAAAATTATGTTTAATTGAGCCACACACTACTTATATTTTATAATACCAGAATTTATCACAGATACCCTTCAGGGGTAGCTTGGATTGGCTGCCTTAGTATATCCCTCAGCATGATATAGTCAGCATTAAAATCACTGGTTATTGAACTTGACCTTGAAGACACAGCCTTGACTGTGATCGTACAGCAAATCTACCAATTAGATGCACCATTATACATGAAACAGCTTATGAGTTTAGGGAAGAACTAAACACAATCAACGATTGCATAGTTCACCCATTTAATTTTTAGCAGCCATTGTATACATTATTGATCACGCAGTACATAAATTCAGACTAAAGGGATCTTGACCTACAATGTTTGCCTAGAGACAGGGCAAAAATGTCACAAGACAATACAAATCAAGTTTTTGCATGGTAAAACTACTTTCACCTGCCATTATTACTTTGCTATCTCTTTGCTGGCTCTACTACTTAGCCAATGGTGAATATTCCCTTCTATGGATAGTAATTGGCGGTCGACAACACAAATAACAGTCTCAGTGTGATGCCTTTGGCAATTGTGTTATTGCCAATATCATCCTACTTTGACCTGAACCAAGACTACAAGGACGCCAGGGAAGGAAGGGATGAGGAAACTGGTGAAAACAGCAGATAAACATTGCACAAGTAAATTTAGTTTTAACTAAATTTACTTGTGCAAAACTTTAATAGCAGCAATACATAACATACTATTATTTTTTTTTCCAAGTAAATAAGAACATACTATCTGTTTACAATAGAAATCATACTAACATACCATCTGTTTACAGTGGAGGGTGGCTTATTGAGAAAGTTGCTGGACTGACACAATCGGGCCTAAACGCATAGATGTTTTCGCTCTAGTCTTTGAAGAAATCAGTGGTGATTTGTCAGTGGCATCCACATTTAATAGAGACAATCCATATACATGACCTTTGGGATCACAGGGCCTATCAGGATTGAGCCACGATATCTGTGTAATGACCCCATAAACAAGTTGAGGGATTATTCTGAATGGTGAGTGGGCACAGACATACAGTAGATTCCCTTCAGACTGAAGGCATCCACTGCGAATGCACTCTGCTTTACAACTAGAGAGACACAAAGTTGCAGTGTGCATTTCAGTCTCGTTGCAAACACATTTCCAATTTGCCTTCCCTGCAGTCGAATGTCAGACTATCTACAACTGATTGATGCAGAGACCATTTTTGTGAGGATTGCACATCCTGTCCAGATATAGTGTTCGCTATGATAATTTTCTCGTCTGGAATATGAGAATTTGAGGTTGATCGCATCCTACAGATGTGGTGTCCGTGACAACCATAACACAGCTGTGTCTTATTAAGTTAATGGACACTGTGTAATGCTAGAGAAAACAGTGGAAATTTCTAGGTTGGTAATATTCATGCAGTAACCACAAGGCCCGAAGGATAATCCCTGTAGTTTTAGAAGACCACTTCACCATGACCCTAAGCCATGAGGAAAGACAGGTTCTAGGGCAAGCATTGGACCTATGGCCAGAAATGTGTCATGATGTAACCACACACTGAAATGGTAGAGAAATTAGGGTCTCAGTGGAAACAGAGATGAATGGGGGTCCCTCTGAGGTCTCCAAATTGCTTGCAGTAGGAACTGAAGATGCCTCATATAAAATCTTCCTAATGGAAGTAGATCTGTTGCTGTGTTCAGGATCTCCATGAAAGAGATGTAGAGGTAAGCGGACAATGACATCCTTTTCAAATATTATGGAATGCATGCAATCCTGAAAGTAGGAACACAAAATGTAAATTTACTTGTAATCAGAGAAAGAATCATATCTGATTAACACCAGAGGATTCAGTGTCATCCATCTGAGTGACAGTTCAATTACTAACACACGTCTGAGTACCATGTGTATGAATCGCTCGTTGAAAGACTGGATGGGTACCCCCAACAATCTTAAGGTAGCCGCTATTACACTCCTCACCCTAGTAAAGGCTCTGGATGAGGAAAGTAGGTCAAAGGAAAGAACCAGAAATTGAAAGACTTCTTTGTTCAGCCAGAACCATGGGAATTTCCTGCATGGAAGATGAGGATTTGCATGTAAGCATCCTGGTCATTAATGAACATTACCCAGTTTTACTCTTATTGCATTCCTAACCAATGCTGACAGATCCATCTTAAAGTGTTCTTACTAAACAATTTATCTGATGAGGAACGTTCGGTGATAGAGTGAAAATTTTCCTGTTTTTGAAACCAGAAATATCAAGAAAAAGAGTCACATCAGCTTTGCATGTGTATCACCCTCTCCACTGTTCTGACTGTAGAAGGTGTTCAACTCTTCCTTTATGGATTCCAGACTTATCTGAAACCAAATGGAGATTCTTGATTGCGGTAGGGAAAAAAGCTAGTAACCCTCTCTTATTATGGAATGTGCAGCCTTGATGAATGGCATAGCCTGGTACCTACTAGGATGTTGGAAAGAGGGAAACTTGGAAAAAGAGGAAGAGGATCCTTACGTCAACACCTTTTCTAATGTAAAGAAGTCCATAGTCATCCTTTCCTAACCAACCCCTCTCTTTTATGGATGTTGCCTGGTTTCATGCTAACTGTTGTGATAAAGTACTTGCCATAGCTGACTGGGAATGAAGCAGTAGATAGGATCTTATCTGAGTGCCATTAAGTTGTCCACAAGCTGAAGAGGATTATAGAGTCTGGAAACCTATAGGGCTTTGGATACATGTTTGGGAGAAAAATGCAGTAAATGCTGACACTTTTCATTTTCCAGCATCTGTCCAGCATGGGGCTGAGATGGGGATGCTAGATGATGTTAACGTGCCAATACAATTGGAATCTACTCGAACTCATCAAGTCCACTAGAATCACATGGCGAGACATATCGATCGGGCTCATTCTTTCACCTTGGAGTAGAGAATATCTCCCTTCTTCATCGAGATGTTACCGTAATACCTCCAGAGATCAAAGTGTTGGAGACTCGGATATGTGTAGGCTTATACAAAAGTAACAAAGAAAAGAGTGAAGCCAGCAAGCTTTGTAAATTTTAACAGAATAATTTATTTCCCTAGAAAACAAGGTAAAAATATGAAAAAGGACTTATGGCTTGTGAATCTAATCCAAAAACTAATCCTGGAATTTAAAGACCTAAGTCCTATCACTAAAAGGTTCTAAGTGAATCAAAGTTCGAATCCCGATGAAGTTCCAATATGGAAGGCAATGATGTCTCCTATAACTTGTTTTGTGTTGTCATAGCAACAGTTCCTTGTTGAATCACCAAAAATAATATTTTGGCTTTAGAATTCCAAATAATTTTCAGTAAATGTCTTTGTCCAAGAATTCTGATGAGCACTAGATATTCCAGGGAAAATAAATTATTTTAAATAAATAATTCAACTCAGCTGGCAACAACAGACAAAATACCTTTGAGCTCCGAAGGTATAAATTATGACTTACTTAAATCACTATAAAATATCAGTCTTAACCGTAACTACAATGCAATTTTAGATCACGTGGTGGGGTCACATGGTCACTTAGTTCAAACGGCGCTGTAGCAGCACACAGCCTATAGTCACGTAAGCCATGGAAGAACAAAAATTCTGCTGAACGAATCTTACTATAAGATTCAATAAAAAAAAAAAAAAAGTTGTTTACAATAGAGCTGACATGCAAGCCAAGTATGACCTTGATTACAACCAATGATTTTCACTCTAGAATAGAAATAAAAAAAGTTGTTTACCAGTTTTGAATCAATGTCTGGAACTAGGTCAGCTAAAAATACAATGTAGCAATAATGGTTATTTACTAGAACTGAGCTGAATTTTCTGGAAAAATGTCATATCCAGTGAATAAAGTTATCATTACAATAACATGTAATGAAATAAAAAAAAAATAAAAAATTTAAAACTAACATACAAGTAATTAAATTACATATATGTAACAACTCATAAATAGGGATGTGCCAATGATTCCTTCTGGAATCAGCTATCTGACGACTATTTTGAACCAGAAAGTTCCACTGATCCTTGAACAGAAAGTGCCACTGATATCTCATGGGCACATATTACTGGTGACTTCTTTACATTTGAAACTGTCAGTGATCTCTCTCAGAATCAGCATGTTTGGTGACTTACACCATGAAGTGCCATTGTTTTCTCCATGGGATCAGAACACTGGCAGGCTTCTTTTACTGGGAAATGCCACTGATCCCTCCCTGGAACAGTCTGGGCTAACCAGAAAAGACGAAGAGGGACTGGCTCACTTGATCTTGCTTGTATAGAAGTGACACCTCTTAGATAGACCCCATGCCTTATCTCATTACAATGTGCAGAAAGAACATTCATTCACGCAGGCACACTTAGTACATGCAAACTGGTGTGGTGGGTGTCCCAAGAAGCTTTGTTATGACTGTATTTGACAATGTCCTATTGGCTGTTGAAAGGCTAATAAATTACTATGAAATAAAACTTGAATCAACCATAACAAATTTGTAGAGGGTAATACCAACCTTAACTCCAGTACCAACAAGTGGAGATACAATTATAGACACATGGCTTAACTAGCGTTTGCACATATGCCAAGAAAATGACCAGTAACAGTATATATATATATATATATATATATATATATATATATACATATATGCAAAGAGTGTGAAGAAAAGTTTGAGTAAAACATAGAAAAGGTTAAGATTGAATTAAATAATGGTAAAATACTCTTGAAAAAGCAAAACTCTTGAGTGCTCAGTGTTACATAATATACCGCATAAAGATGATTTTCCAAATGATGGAAGTGACAAAGGGATAAGCCTCTTATTTAATTTGTAGACATCAAATTAGTAATTGGAAGAGGGAATATTCACCTTTGACTTGGGATTAGCACCTGGAAAATAAACAGCAAAATAATAATAGCAGGCAATATATCACTGCTGTAAAAAGTGCATTATATTCTATGATATCAAAGTGGAGGTATTATAATGAATTGATATAACAGGAATCTGAGATTAATTTGTCTTGATATCATTGTTCTTAAAATCTTACTCAAATGCTTTTATTATTGTTCCTTCACAGAAGCCAGATATTATTTGGAAAAAGTCACAGGTTTTGAAAAAGTGACAGCCACTATGACCCCTAAAAGAAGCAAAAGTGTATACATCAGTAATTACCAATGGCAGCGGAGGCATCAGTCATGACAATACACATGCTGTCCCTTAAATCCCTATTCAATCATATACACAATGCAAACTTTCAATATTGAGGGTGTAGCCTACAACAATATACAATGTGTGGCCATAATAAATATAATTATACCAACTTTAACTTCACTGTTAAGAAAGAGTCTTCCATCTTTTTTGGCTAAGATATTGTAACGGTTTTTGGCCGTTAGGTACTTTATTTCTCTATCACTTTTTGACAGGACAACCCTAGAAACCACAGACACCTTATTTGCTAAAGATACCTTATGCAATAAACTTCATTAAAAGCATGACAGAGTCAGACTTTTGTATGCATACTAAATATATTTATTCAAGATGCAAGATTCAAATACATTATACAGCAATAAACTGAATATTCAGCAATCACCTAGATTCATGGAAACGTGTCACAATGGTGAAGATGCAAACTTTGGCATCAGGTCTGGCATTCGGGCATCCTTCTCACATGGTTGACCCTTATCTTTGCTTACAATCACTGATATACAGAGGAAAATATCGCCAACTTTCTGTATCTGTGTGACTTGACTCCTACTCAGCTTATTATTGCTTACTGGCTGTGAAAAGTGGAGGGGGGGCTACTATTGAGAAGATTGTCCTTATTCCTATAATGCACAATCTTGGGCAGAAAACGACTTTTATCACTTAGGATTCTAGTAAACAATGTTGACTTGAATTAACAGGACTGTAGTAGATCAAGGGAGACAACATGTCCTGTGAATGTCTTGACAGAAAAGAGTTGTTTCCCTTAGACGGCGTCCGAATTGACGACTACTTGAAGTTGGATGTAGTGGGGGTGGGTGGGGTGGATTATGTTTGCCCCACGAACGCATGTAAGTTCATCAGATCTCAAGTTTCAGTCTAAGAAAGTGTGATATCTGAAGAGAAATATATACATTCAATGACCACACATACATTTATAGAATTGAATGGGTGTGATATGAGGAGATAATTATTTTCATCCAATAATCACACAATGTATACTTCTAAAAGCATAGTATGTGAAGAGAAGGTAAGCTCATTCAATGACCACGCACAATTATTATTAGCAAAAGTGTGGTATGTGAAGAGAAATTTTGACTCATTCAATAACCACACACGACTGATTAGAACGGGGTGATATGTGGTGAGAAAACGTCACCAATGACCACCCAAACGAAGTTTTCTAACTGCAATGTAACCTGACATCATGGGGAACTCTTTTACTTTTATACCACTGGGAGTTGCAAACAAATCTTCTCAAAGAACAGGAACTAACTGTCACATATATAAATATCTCAAACTCATGAAAATGGATCATAGATGAAAACTTAGAAGTGAAGAAATTGTTATTTCATTGTACATACTGCTGTACATACCCAATGAATTTGGGCTTTGGATGGTCTCCTGCTTCCTTGCTTGCACACTGGCATTCTGGATCTCGATTCAAAATTTCCCAGCCTTAAATACCGTAAAGTTGGAAATTTGCTGGAAAACCGTTGAAAGTTGGAATACTGTTGGAAAAGTGTTGGATGATGGAGAAGTTGGAAAATTGTTGGAAAATCCCAACTTGTCTTGAGACTATAAATCTATGCAAAAATAATGATTATTTCCAACCAGAAAGATATATTTGTTGAAATTATCTTAAAAAAAAATACTTTATTGAAACTTTATCCAAAATCCATTGCTGAACTGTAATTTGGTAACTCATATCGCTGTCCGTACAGTTGTACTATACTGGACCTATCTTGAGCATCCTCGGTGAATTATAAACAGCAATGGCAGCGACCTACGAAAGCTACATGTGATGGATCAAATGAAGCCCAGTATTTTATATAAGGATCGATGACATCTGTTAAATATCATCTCCAGTAATCGAATATGATCTCCTCAAACACCCCAAATCTATAAAACTTCTCTTTATCATGCCAAATTAGCAAATGCATCAGTAGGTCAGACGTATGTGTACACATTGTATATACCGTAATCAGCTGATAGTTCTAGCAACCAATATGTTTATCGGCAACTATTTTTCTTCCTATTTGAAAAATGCACTTGCTGAATAACAAAAATCAGTTGTGTAATGTAAATGTAGTAATTCTGGTGGTCTTATATGTCGTTAATTATAGTGTTTTGCGAACTTTCATCAATCAAGTAAAGACTATAAAACTCCGACTGTTACATTACCCTCTGCTTGATGGTGAAGTGTCCTCGCAAACACTTTGCTCAAATAATAAAAAAAAATCAACAAAAGGAAACAAACATATATATCTTTTATTGTAAAATCTCTTTATTTATTGGCGACACTATAGCAGTCAGAATATA
>JAECUM010081476.1:0-13732 GCA_016617855.1 Megalonaias nervosa | reverse complement strand
ATATCTTTTTAAGGCATGTTTCATTGGGAGAATCCATGGTGGTCATGTCATTAACATGGGATGCATGGAGGAACTGGTAAAAGTTTCTTTCCTTTCATAACGTTTTCTTTCAAAATTTTAGTACCAGTGTTTGATCACTTGAAATTTTCACTTGAATATGGTGGTTTGTATCTGAGTAAATGAGTTTATTTCTTTGACGTCTAAAGCCACATCTGAGGGTGGAATAAGTATCGTTGATCTAGTTTTTAACTGGTTCGATGATCCAGTGCTAATGCACTTGTGGAACGAGGGTTCGGATGTTAAAGTTATAGGTCACACTTGCCTGGCCTTGAATGCCCTAATTTGAAACTGGCTTACTCTCCTTGTTGTAAAATGCATATGGCTAAACGTCGTTGTCGTCATAAAGCAAACTCTGCACAACCTGTCTGGTCTTTCGGATCAAGGTAATTGTTACTAGCTTCCTGTCACTTTATCTGTGTTTTTGTCTATCTGAACCTCTCTCAGATACACGTTTCTTTCTTTTTTTGCTTGGTCTTTTGCTTCTTCCTCTTCTTCTTCTTATTCTTTCACTTTTGCGCTTTACTGCATACGTTACTGCATAATATAGTAACATCACGTAATACAAGTTCCGGCAATTGCTTATGAAAAGGTCTATTCAAATTCCGCTCTGCACCATCGCCGCTAAACAAGCGTCTCCGCTATCTGGCGATTTGCTATCCAGTTTTGGGCATTATCCCTTAGCAGTCCAGCTCGATATACACTAATATATGGTAAAACTCTTAACAAAATAGTTCCAAATACCCGGCCCTTTAAAGTTTTTTCTTGTGATGACTAGCTAAAGTTAGTCTTTATTGTAATTCTGAAGTAAGTAAAATACTTCACAAAAATGTGTTAAAGCGTTTTTCAACACGTCCAAATTGTTCATGGAGGCCCAGTGTTGTCGAGTGGTCTATAGCGTTCGCCTTTACCGATCACTGCCATCTCACCTCTGTCCGAGCGTGTTCGAGTCTTGGGCTCGGCCAAAATGGGTGTATAAGAAAGTTTGCCAGTAGCTTCCAGTGGGTCGAAGATTCTTCCCGGGGTTTTCCAGGGTTCGTTCTCGACCAGATATTCTGGTCGGCATATATAGCCTATTGAGTGTAGAAAAATGGCGTTTAGCCCAAAACAATAAAACAACGACAACAAAAATTGTTCATGCTCACTGGAGCACTTCTACTGTCGATCTTTAGTTTCGGAGCTGCGGAGTTTGCTTGTTGTCGAGCTCTTCAATTTTGAAGGTCAGTAAATACTCTAAGTATTCTGCAATCACACAATAACTAAATTGATGTTATCGGTTTTGAAAAACACCTGAAATTAAATAATTTGTTCTGATTCATGTTATGCTAAACTATATTTTGGTTTTACAATATAAATTTAATGTGCTAGTCTTGCGATGGAACTACTAGCGTCCTATTTATCAGCGCCTCGCCTCAACCACTAAGGAGTTCATTCAAGCATACGTTAAATCCGCATTTTATTTCAGCTGGACGACTTAGCCGTACAAATTAGGAAATTAATGGATTCACATCACTCATATTGTTGGATATGACCATATAATCATACTTGTGATACCTTTTAAATAGCATTGGACACGGTGAATCTTTCACAATTCATCAGTATTTTTTCTTCAACTGAAATCTAATGATATGTAAGTAGGCCTAACAAAGAAGGTATCCATCATGTTCAAAATGAATTGTTTTCCACTAAAATGATGCGCTATAAGGACTTTGACATTTCAATACCAGACAAGCGAGGAAGAAAGAGAAATTATATATGAATGAGTGTGAAAGAGAGCGACGAATAAGGAACTAGATATTTGAAGAAAACAGGATTGCGTGACTGAATGCATTAATTCAACGCCGAGTTATCAAGTGCAGAGAGGTTCTAATTATTTTGACGGCACGAAGAAATATCCATTATATTCCGTTTGACAAAGTGTTTCTAGAGAGAAAGGACGAACACCACAGACATCACGATACACACACACACACACACACACACACACACACACACACACACACACACACACATATATATATATATATATATATATATATATATAGATGACTTTTGCCACTGTGAGGTTAAAAAGGTTTGTGTTTTTCCATTGCTCACAAACCAGCAGTAATATGGCCTCTATTTGAGTGACGATCGACGGTGGATTTAGTCTCGATAATCCTCATCTTGTCTAAGCAAAACGTCACGATCAATTTAGTGTCGATAATCCTCAGCTTGTCTAGGTAACAAGTCACGATAAATTTCGTCTCGATAATCCTCATCTTGTCTAGATAACGAGTCAGTTTGAATTTAGTCTCGATAATCCTCAACTTGTCCAGGTAAAGAGTCAAGATAAATTTCGTCTCGATAATCCTCATCTTGTCCAGGTAAAGAGTCAAGATAAATTTCGTCTCGATAATCCTCATCATTTCTGGGTTAAGATTTACGATAAATTTAGTATCGATATTCGTCGTCTTGTCGGGGTAAAGATTTACAACGAATTTAGTATCGACATTCATAATTTATCTGGGTAAAGAATCACGATAAATTTAGTATTGATACAAAAATCCTCGGTGTCAGTGACTTCAGCTTCCTCCCACGTGTCCTCAAGCCATTCTAACATCTGATGTTCTTCGATCATTGCCTTGTAAGGTCTGATGGTCTCAAATTCTCCAATGTCCAGAGATCCTTTGTTCGTAGTTGTTGGGCCTGTTCCATGACCAGATATCCTCTGTTTTGCAGTTGTAGTTCCATGACAGCGATTTTTTGTTTCGCAGCTGTTGGGACGGTTCCAAGATTCTTTTGACAAATGGGCTGTTCTGGAAATTCAGCCTCGGCTCATTAAGATGTTCGTGAGATGTCGACGAGCCGATTTTCTCAAAGTTCCAAGTAGGTCTTTGTAGGCCATGTTCTTGGCTACTCCATTAGAATTAATTTCCACTTCGTATTGGTCTGCTTTTTTAAGGATGATCTCGTCAAACTCTTACTGTAATTTGTTGTATATCAAAGAATGCAAGACTCTCTCTCTCTCTCTCTCTCTCTCTCTCTCTCTCTCTCTCTCTCTCTCTCTCTGTTTGTCTGTGTGATCTACCTTCGTTGTTTTTGTCATGATATTTTATTTTGCCTGCTCAAGCTCTTCCTACGAGCGATATTTTTCCACACAGTGGAGAGAAGTCTTAATGATGTAGTGCAATAGTATTTTGTATCCCTTTGGGATCGTGTTCTTTATCTACGTGTCTTCTCGGATCTTCCAAAATGGCTTACAGAGCTCCATAAAAGCCACATGTTTCTAGAGTACATTTTCTTCTTCCGCAAATCTTGACTTTGCGCACAGTTTTGGTCTGTGTGTTTTGTCAAGTAGTTTCCGGTGCAGAACGCGTGACCATGATCTTTGCACCAATATAAACCTCTGATTAGCATCATAGGACAAGACCGTTTGTGTCTTGTGTCTGTGTTGGTGTCTGCGAGTACACTTAATAGCTCTGCGCTCAATGATTGCTTTTACTCATTTATCTGTTTCGTCCTGATTTTTAATTCCATCTTTATCACTGTCTTTCACAATCATCAATACCTGTCAAGAGTGTCACGCATTGCGCACGAGAAACACATTTTGTACAGAGATCACGCTTATGCATTCTTAAAAGAGTAATTGACATGTGTTCAGGATATTAAATCTTAAAACGATTGAGAGTATTTTTATACAAACGTTTTCAATATATTTATAATAAATGTTAGCATCAGTAGCAGAAAGGTATGTTTAATATTGTTGTCAGAAGCAAACAAGGAGAAGTATGAAACTGGGTTGTGATGTATCTATTATTCATTGGTTTGGTGGTGAATGAGTCGTGCTGGTCGATGGTATCTCTACCCTGGCCAAACTCCTGCCACCCCCAAGCGGGACTTCGCCCCAGGACCCCCATCCCACTCCTGACACTTAAGAACCCTTGACAGCTCCTACTCATTGATATAATATTTGGTTTAGCTCTCAAATATGTCTGGCATTTTCAGGTTCTGTGTTAATTTTGACTGGGTTTCAAATACTAGTGTATATACATGCTTAAAAAACTGCCATATCACGCACAGCGTATCACATAGGCAGAGAAAACTTTATTTTCTGCAGAATGGTAATTTTTATCGTTAAGTGTGTCTATAGATCAATATTTGTTCAATATGAACAAGAAACTGAATTATACAATGTGTCCCTTGGTAATACAGACGTATGAAATAATGTATATATAGTAACATGCCGTAAGTATAAGAATTATTTTATACCGAACATGGGCCCTGGGCGGCTGAGTGGTCTAAGGCCCTGGATGGCCGAGTTGTCTAATGCGTTCACCTTTCCAGACTGTAATAGTGCAAAAGTTTTTGGAGGTGATTTCGCTGTACATTTTGTCATGGTCAGCGTGACACGTAAACATCAAGCTTGACATATGGGTTAGACTCGCCATAAATTGTTGACTGCGAGGGATGGAACCTGTTCCTCTTGGGGAAATAATTGAGTTTTAATTAGGACTCGCTCGATTAACGGTTAGAGATAGATAGAGTGCAATGTTAACGCAAGGGCAACAGCGTAAAATGACTTGAGTTGAGACGAACCTCACGAAAATTTTAGGTAGGCTGGGGTCATTTGAATTATGTGTCATAAAATAATATTTTGCAGAATAGTTATTAATATATGCGGACTAGAGGGAATTATTCTGACTTCAGTGGAAGTGATACAATTTTTGGCTGGTAAAATAGTATTCATGATTGGCTAAGGTAAATGAGGCGGATGTGTTCCCAGATGAAATTCAAGGTTTAAAATAATCTCCCTCGCGATATTGGTCAGTCCATTTTTTTCTAACGCGGGAGAAAGCCTGAGGGGATCCGAGGTCAGCAGAGAGTACTCTTCTCGTTAAATAATTCGTCCTAGGGACAATGGGCTCTGAAAATTTGTGAGACCGAAACCAGAAAAGAGAAAGAGGGAATCCTCTGATGATAAAAGAGCGAGGTTCGGGTAGGCAATGTTAGTCTCAATTACCTACGATGTGTTCATTGATGTAATTTTGTAATTATTGTTTAATTTATTCATTTTAAATTTATACTTCAATATTTCCTTGAGTTCAGAAATAATCATGCATGTTATATGATTCATGTATTGTAAGAATATCATACAATATAGCTTGATATGAATGAGCTCGGATTTAGTTGCAGTTATATGTAACAGAAGTCACGTAGTGTAAGATTTCATGCATTTCTTATAATAAAAATTGTGTGAATATGTAAGTTATCTATCTTAAATGATATTTATGCTGAGGATTGATATTTCCCCTGTCTGGAAATTTATGTCAATGAATCGCTAATTAGCAAAGTAACGTAGTTAGGACAAGGGGTGAAGTCCATTAATTCGTGTGTAATTAAGTTATGAATTCTCTTAAACCTAGAATTGAGGAATGTGTGCCGAATGGACTAGTTCCGCTGGCAAATTTATAGCCACAGCGAGGAAACAATTGTTTGTGAGTGGTTTAATTATTGTCATGGTCTCAGTTGGAATGCCAGAGCAACTAAAACGAGATATAAATTCAGGGTAATAGAGCGTGAGTGTATATTTGGTTAGAAAATAGTATGGCTACTTCTGTTGAATTTCGATAGACAATCATCTGACGCGAAAAGAGTGGGAATATCGGTTGATCCCAGGAGAAGAAAAACCTGATACGTATTTAGGTTCGATGCTATTTTCTGTATTTGAAGGAAAATAGCTACATACCTGTATGGTACGGTGAGAATAAAGCACAGTCTGCAACCAAAAGGTTGATGACCAGAAGAGTCTAGAGAGAGAGAGAGAGAGAGAGAGAGAGAGAGAGAGAGAGAGAGAGAGAGAGAGAGAGAGAGAGAGAGAGAGAGAGAATGCAGGAAATACAGAAACTCCGACCTATCACCAGCAGTGATTTGGAAAAGACCGGGAGCACCGGGTGATGTTGACATGCCGGCAATCTGGGTTCGATCGGTCACTCGATAATGTGATGAAATATTTCTATCAGTATAACAGAACGGCTAATTGAATCTCGCATAATTTTATAACTCTTTTTCTGAAAGTAATCATTCACATGTAATGTTCGATTTCATTTTGTTCATGTAATTGATTAAATTGTTGTATTTTCCATACGGGGGTTCGTGTTGTTCTATTATATATCTCCGCTCAGATCTCTTGTACTCCATCCATTAATTTCATATTTTATTGTATTGTTTACTCGATCCGGGCAATAACACCGTGGTTGATCATCTAGATAACGATAACCAAAAACCATAAGGAGTGTGGGAGATCACTCATCACCACCTTTTCCTGACACAGACAAGTCACACATCCCACTTCTGTCAGCGTGAGTTCGAGTCTTGGCTCGACCAACGTGGGTATGTGAGAAAGCTTTCCAGTAGTTTCCTTTGGGTCGGTGGTTCTTCTCGGGTTCTTCCTCCAAACACATACACCTGCCGCCACGTAAAAAGCTTATAATGTACTCAAAAATGGCGTTAAACCCCACAAAACTAAACACACACAATAATATTAGCGATGTGAAATCGATTCATTCTCTAACGTTTATACGGATAGACTGTCCTGCTGATTTCACATACATGTTTATCGCACCCTTCAGTGAGCTCCTGTGTGGTTGAAACTCTAAGGTGCCTCGCTGTTAGAATCAGAATTGTAAACGCAATGCAAACCTCGATCGATATTGATCTCGATCGAAAGAGAAAGAGAGAGAACGAAAGAAAGATGAAGATAAGTATGATGACCTATAGCGGCTAACATATTTACAGTGCAAACTAACTTAAAAAAAATTACGTGTACGCATGTTTCTGCAATGACAGTCTAAAACTACTAAGTAACACAAATTTAGTGCATGTACACATTTCAGCAAAATACGTACAGGTCCACATTTGTCGTAACTACTACCGATATATAGTCATGAGGGGTCACAACTAACACTTATTGATATTCATTTCACAGTAACAAATTAAAAAGAACAGTAGTGCTCTCTCGTGTTATTTATACATTGGTCTGGATCAATTAAAAGAACACTAGGAAAGAAAGCGGGGAATAACAAGTGGCGTATGTATCAGTAACATTGAAAAAAATCAGCAGTTTGAACTAAACGTGAGCACATATCTCTCTCTCTCTCTCTCTCTCTCTCTCTCTCTCTCTCTCTCTTTTCATTTAAAAAACCATATTTGCTATGAACTTGATTCTTGCAATCCATGTCCTTAAACTTAGATAATATTAGATACCAGATAGCTTCATGCTGTAAAATGCACACTATCTTTAGTTACACTTCCACATGCATAACTTAAATGATAGGAACAGTGGATGGCTATAATAGGAAAAGCTATATAAACTTCATACATATTCTTTTTTTTACTTAATCTTCACTTCATTGAATTTTGTTCTGAACTACCCTGATTAAAACGTCACGTAGAAGGAAATATCGACATCTTGACATAAATCTGAGGTAAATGAAGTTATTTCTGATTTTCGTCAGAATCACTTATATGTATCTATAGCTTTTCGTATCCTAAATGATCCATTGAATGACCCTGCTGTTAAATTAAATTTGTAGCCATGTGACAACGTTAAAATGAATCAAGTGAATTAAGAAAAATAAAAAATGACCCTTATAATAATAATTGAACTGCAAGCTATTGTCAGATACCCAAAAAGTATTATATATATATATATATATATATATATATATATATATATATATATATATATATATATATATATATATATATATATATATATATATCGCTCAAATACACCTATAATGTCTTCCCTCTAGTACGTAGTCATACTTTTGATGTCAATTTTACAATTTAAGTCAATTGCCTCCAGCATTTCTGGCCGATTTACAATGCACCGCTGTTACACACTATTGATTAGTTGGCATTACATACTAAGGGAGGCAACTCATGAAATACAATATATGTCGCTAGGACAAAGCACTAAATTATCTGTTGTTGTTGTTGTTGTCATAGGGTTTAACGCCATTTTTCAGCACAGGATAGGCTATACATGGCGGCCAGTATTAATGGTGGAGGAAGAACCCCGGGAGGACCCGGAAAGAACCACCGACCCACTAGAAGCTACCGGCAAGCTTTCTCACATAACCACACTGGCCGAGCCCGAGACTCGAACCCACGCAGACAAAGGTGAGATGGCAGTGATCCGTAACGGTGAGCGCTTTAGACCACTCGGCCACTCGGGGCCCCTAAATTATCTGTTCGATCCGCCAAGGTGTAGATAGGGTTATCAAAACGGAACCTTGGCTAGCGAAGATGCATAGATACATGCTACTTTCAGAAACAAAATAGGGAAGAACCTCCCTCCCCCTCCACACAACACATTTCATAGAATATGTATCAAATATCATAGGTCAAAGTAGAGGTAATATTTAAACTAACATACCCTAATTTTATTTCAAACTAGCAATTTCAAAATCACCCTTCATCTTTCCATTTTTCTCCGCTAATTTTGTTTTCCTTTTTTAAAACAGGCTTGTTATGACGCCGACAAGGCAACTCACGAGGGCAAACTGTACACGAGTCATGGAACAGACTTTGAATTAGCCACCTGCTGCACAGATAACAAATGCAATTCTCATTTGGTTTGATCTGCAAAATTTTAAATTTCCCAGAGAATAATATATGATCTCAGAGAATAAAAATTATTCCTATTGCCAATATTCCTGTTTCTTTCTGACTGTGTGTTCAAGGAAGTATCGTCGTTTTTGTCTGTCTTGTAGTCTTGGTAAATGTCACAGTAAAGCGACGTGAGACATAAATAATATTCATTATCAGTAAAATGTATGCCTTAGACATGTAATTCCTGTGATCAGGATTAGTGCAACAGAATGACAATTATTTTGCAGTGAAACACATTAACTATTGTTATGTGTACTAGAACTATTAAGAAATCATACCAGCAATTCTAAATTGAGTAGATACCAGAAGGTTTACGGTGGGGAACACCAGAGACAGCATGTAATACTTGGATATCGTGCCATGTTTTTTGTTTTGATTTTTCTTGGACTTTTATCAGTGCTTTCAACTTCTAGAAAGATTCTGTCTGTGCACCTATACCACGTGGATTGTTTTTCCGGCAGGCTAAAATTTTGCATTTGCCTACCCGGTGCTAAACTGATTATTACGGTAGCTTATCTCAGTACCACGTTTAAGGGACATCTGTCTCAAGAAAATGCTGCGAAAACAAGTCATTTTGATTGTTCATAAAGTTTGCGTGTACGTCAACCAAAACGTGCATATTTTGTATACTGGGTTATCTGGTGCACAAATAGTTTTATTTCACAAGCGTATACATTGATTATCTGCAGAACATGAATAAGTGGTCTGGTCCCTTAATGAAGATAGGCAAGCATTACTTTATGTATCGAGATAGTTTAAAGATTTGTAATTGTAATCAAAAGATAAAAGTATAAGAATTTTGGGGTAGATGTGTACTATCAATTAGCTGTAGGGCAGCCATTTCCAATGAAAGCAGAGATATGGATCAAGTACTCTGCGAAGGCTGACACATATGAAGAATATTGGTGACAACGTGTGTGTTACATATGAAAACTCGCACACATCTGGATATGTAAGAAAGCTAGCCAGTAACATCCCGTGGGTTGGTGGTTTTGCTCGGGGTCTTCCCGGGTTCTTCCTCCAACAAATATACCGGCCGCCATGTATGGCCTGTCCAGTGCTATAAATGTTCAAATATCATAAGTCCAAATCTGTTCTGGTGCTACTGGCAAAATGTAAGCCTTTCACATAACCATTAATATGATCTACTTTTGCTAGTGATGAGTTGCACTCTTGATAAATGTAGCAGTCTTTATTATAACTATGTGACAGTTTCAGAGATATAGATTCCAATACAAAAAGACAACACTGAATCATAGAAAAACACCATCTGAAAAAGTAATACAATACCATAACGATTTAATATCGAAATCGAGGGTTAAGCGTGTGAGTTTATCGTGTTACGTATAGTTTCCGTCTTAGCGGAGGATTATGAAAAGCATGATATCGCATGAGCATTGTTTGTGTTTCCATTGACTAACTAGATGATTTTTTTTTAGGGACTGCATATGTTTTCTCTTGGAAACAGGATGTAATATTGTACTATGGGAGTTCTACCTAGTTCCAGCAAGCACTATTACGATGTGTCAACGTTATATGACGTCACAGGAGTTGAAGCATTGCATTAAATCAATGACTGTCTTCTTCTTTGGGAACTATTCTCCTGTAATGATATCTGGCGGATATAGTGCCAATTGCATTAGGCTTGAGCACAATACCCAAAGGACAATTCTGTAGGAAAACAGTCCCGAACAAAATAGGCAAAACTAGATTTAGTATCTTAAATTTAGTACTGTGATGTCGTGTGACGACGGTTCAGTTTGCATGATGTCCTGCAATACCAGACAACGGTCGAGTTTGCATGATGTCCTGCAATACTGCTGGAGTGCAGAAGATTTTCAGTTCCTCAGTATGGTGTATTGAAAACATTATTTCATGGACACATTATGCTGATATCAGTTTACCTGGAAGGTAATTATTCGTTCTTAATGCATGTTTCCGTATATTATTGTTCAACCAAAGAGAACCGGATGTTGGTCGTTTAAAGAATATCTATCAGCACTCAGTCCACTTGACAATTAGGTTTGCTGGAGAACACGTGTTTTACATTCTTTGTGTCTTTAATTGTTACGCCAGTGACAGACATGGAAGGTACAGGGACGCTGCTATATCTGTTTGTCAAGTGGACCTAATTCTTTCTAGTTGTCTAAAGAAAGATTAAAGCGTAAGGTAAATTTGCCAGGGTTATTAATTGCTCAGTAGTTCTTTTTACGCGGAAACTAAGACATGGCTAAACTTGCAGTAAATATGTTTCAAACGACAGTAAGTTTTTGAAAGTATTTCCGCGATTTAACCTTGAGTTGATAATACCCATTGAAAACCTAGGGTCTCGTAGCGAGTTTTCGTTTTCACACGGGACATATTTCATAAGTACAGTGGGTCAGGTTTGAAACGAGGCGGCCATCCACGTCTTTATGCTGAATTTATAATGTCCATACCCTTTGGGGAGGACATCCGACCTTGTTTCTTGTAAATTTGATTTGGAATAAAGTAGATTCATGCAACTCTCACGACCCTTTTAACTTTTGGACCTTTATTAGTATACGCAATTTCAATGCGTAGATATAGTCAAAACATAACCTCTGATATGGGGGTTTTGAACTGGAGTTATCAATTTCACGCTAAAAACGTTCATAGAATGCATGTCATTCCTGTGATGCAATAGGCGTGGAGTAAAATTGACACCTCATGTTACATTCTTTGGAGGAAAATATTTTGTTTTATCGTTTGGATCATGCATGTTAGCTATCGATATAGGTGTCGTATAGTGAATGCATGTCTGATATCTGATCTATAGGTATCTTATAGGGACTGCACGATTTTGCTATCTGACCCACAGATGAGGATGGTGAATGTTCACGATTTTGCTATCAGATCTACAGGTGCCATGTAATGAATACACATGCTTTTGTCCATATGTTTATGCAGATGTTTATGCAAAGATTATTATTATTGTTCCATCTCATTGGTTAGCGAACCAGGTTCGCAACAGAAAGTTTGCGGGTTCGAATCCTACCATGAGATCAGCCAGGGTCTGCTACCGTGGTGTGTCCTTGGTCAGTGAACTTTACGCCAATTGTTGATGATCGAAGGAACTATCCGCCGTAGTGTCATATTAGTAATACTGATTTTGTTACATTTAATTTACTATATTAAACTCTGACGCTCTCGGCGACTTATACCGCTATGGAAAGCTTACTTAATAAAAGCACAACAGAGGTAAAATATGCATAAAATGAATAATCTCTTTCAAATATTTTGAATTCTTAAACAAACCTTCCGCATTTCCGTCTTGGAACTATTGTGTCCATTTCCATTCCATGTGAACGGCATGGCTAATGTTAATCCTACGATGTTTTTATCCAGGTCACGTGGACGTTTCTTGATTACTCTAAATCCTATATTTCTCAGTAAAGACTCTTCCTTCATGCAAGCTTCTGTGTGGAGAAAACTACATATCCCGATGCATTTTATCTACACGCGTTTCATACATGTGTTTTCAATTAAAAACTAAAGAATCGGGCGCTAATTTCAGTTACGAGTGTCCCAAAGTCTGGTCAATAAAAGGACTGAAATTCTATCAATAATACATTGTCTCTCTTCTTTTAAGTTACAAATAGAATAAGCTCTTAAAAGATTCTTTTTACTAACATTTTACTTTTAAACATCAACCAACAATGGCCCTCCAAACCCATATATACTCTACTTTATGTTCACCCATTTCTCGACGGGCTCCTCTTTTTCCACAATCTGTACAGTAAGTTCTGTATGTTTGAGCTGTTTCATAGTCTTCGGTCATCTTCGGATTATTCTCGATGTCTCAGATATTATTACATGCAGTGTCGTGCAATTGGATGTGCAGAAACATGAACGTTTTAAAGAATATTTCACCACTCAGACGAACCTATCCCGTGCAATTGGTATATACTACAACTATGGCAGTTTTTTGTTCTAATCGTGCCCGGAGTCGTCGATCGAATTAAAACAATATTTTGCATTACAACATGGAGATTCTTTTTTAAATCCGGTCGATGCATTGAGTGATTCTAATATAAAATCTGTTTAGTTATATGCATCAAAATTAAATAGCGGATTATGTAATTTTTTCAGATCTTAGGAAATATGCGGTTCCAACATGTATTAGGAAAGTCAAACCAGGCAAATATGTCCAAAAATAGATTATTATTTATCTAAAATACGGCATGTTTACCCTTCTATCTTTATTACTTATGATCAATTCTGGTAAAGTTAGTCCGGACCTCGTAAAATCCACGAGCAATTGCACAGGATGATGATTAAATCATTAGTGCTATGCTGTATTAGATGGAATTACCTTAATTTGGTCTATATTGGTTCCATTTGCATATTAGATCGAATTACCTTAATTTGGTCTATATTGGTTCCATTTGCATTTGATTTATATGAACTGTGGATGCATTTCTAAATACAATTTCCCATGCAAGTATAATTTTCAAAGAATTGAAATGAAATAGCTAAGATATAATAATTCAATGAATCAGTACCATTTGATCTGCTTTGCCGTTCAAATGCTCCAGTAATGAGCCCTTAAATAGACTAACTATAAAAAGCCACTCATAATTTGGGTTTTGTCGAATAGAAACACAGATGAGCATGAATGTGCCATTTTAATGCAGGATGAATCTTTAATGTTCATGGAAACGGTTTATAAAATGAGAGCATGAATTATATAATGAATAAGTCTTTGCCTTTGATATGTCATTGATTTGATCGAAACCAACATGCACTTTTTCATGTTCTGTACCAATTAGACAACGAACAGAGTTGATGAGAAATTTACTTTCAGTGTCATATGCAACTATTAGCTTAGACTTACTGCTTTGGGGAAAGGGCGATGCAAATGAAAAATATAGAATTTTTCATCAGGTATGCAGACCGCTACTGGACGATTTCAATAACTTAACTCAAATCGTGATTACTGTCATCATGCCTGTCTGTCCCTCCCTCCCTCACTCCGTACCTCGTCTCTCTCTCTCTC
>JAECUM010081462.1:0-20061 GCA_016617855.1 Megalonaias nervosa | reverse complement strand
AGAGGTTTGATTCGGATGTCAGCATGCTACTTTATCAAATGTATCCAAATCTCTGTCATAATATAGAAAAGTTCTTCAAAGATTCGTTTATATATAGATAACACTGTAGTCTGGGTGCATGGAAAGTATTTTTCCAGTTAATATATTTAATATCCTTTCAAAACATATTTGGAACCAAAATATTTTATAGTGTTCACAACAGAGTTCTCATGAAAAATATTTAACCCACCTTCTTGACAATTTTTACAAACACGAGTCCTTTTGATCTTATCAGATGACCTATTCAAGTAGTATTTAAAAACAATGTAGTATGATCATTTTTAAAATTATTAGGTCGCCAAATCCACAAGTATATATCCAAAACAATGTATTTTTTTCTTTATTTTTTAAAATTATTAGGTTGCCCATTAAACACGTATATACCATAACCATCGCATTCTGATAATTGACAATATTTGCACGTGATATTATGTAACAAATACAACTTAGTAAGACTATTATATTATTATTAGATTTAGCCACTGGCAACTGGACCGGAACGGCCTTGTCCGTAAGAAATGTCGTTTCTCGCGACTTGAGAAGGAAAGAAAAAAACATATTATAATCAATAGCAAATCGATATCCAAATTGCACCCCGCTGAGATGAATAACTTTAGAAAACAGTTTCATCGTGCAAACAACGATATTTGAGACCCAAGTAGTTTACTCTAAACATGTAACGTCACTGACAACAGACTGGTCAAGGCACTTGTAAAGAACCAGTCCATTAACTCTAGATAAAAGGAATTTAGCAAACTGCTTTATGTAAATAATACAGACTTGTTTGTGTTGAATTAAGGACAATCTTAAATGACACTGTGACAGTAATTGAACAATAGACATACGTTTGAAAATAGAGATATTGAAAGCGCTAGACGAAACCAACCCATCATTTCTTAAGCAGCAACATGTTTTATTTGAACTAAGGACCCGTATTTATAGTTGTTTATATCAACACATGTATCAACTTGCACAGATATAACTGGCTATTATTGAACTCTAACGTTAGAAACTTTTGCTCAAAATACACAGACAAAATGAGTGAAGGAAAAAAAATACACAACAAACTATATGATTATTTTAAAACAGTAAATAAATTTCTTTATCTCCCCCATCTCCATATTCTATTTCCTACCGTGAGATGTTTCGTTAGGGAAATGCATATACCAGCACACAGAGAGAGAGAGAGAGAGAGAGAGAGAGAGATGGATGCAACAAGCATTTCGAGAAAAGCAGTCCTGTTTTGGAGTACTTCTTTATGAATCATAGCAAAGTTGCTTTTGATATGAAGGCAGAAAGGTGGCACATTTGCTTTACATCTTTCCCGTCTTGGGTTCTTTCTCGGGCTCCAGCTTCCGCGAGGGCAAAGTAGTCTTCCATCTAAGTTCAATGGTTTTCTCCGGGTCCTCCTATTTCCTCCACCACTAATGACTATAGTACGTCATTTCAGACTAGACTCCACCACTAACGACTATAGTACGTCATTTCAGACTAGACTCCACCACTAACGACTCTAGTACGTCATTTCAGACTAGACTCCACCACTAACGACTATAGTACGTTATTTCAGACTAGAATCCACCACTAACGACTATAGTACGTCATTGCAGACTAGACTAATTATAATCTGCCAGAATTAAACCGCATAAACATAAATAGTTTAAAGTTTAATTAGGGTTATACCATTAGTGATAGTTTGCGTCTGTCATGCCCTTATGCTTCCGTTATTCCATTAGTGAATGGCTGCGTTGGTCATGCCCTTACGTTTCTGTTATACCATTAGTGATCGGCTGCGTCGGTCATGCCCTTACGTTTTCGTTATTCCATTAGTGATTGGCTGCGTCGGTCATGCCCTTACGTTTCCGTGAATAAAGACTTCATACGATAGACATTTAGATATAATGAAACGCTAGTTATGTAAGAGAACCCCGTAGACTTGTACTATCAGACATATCATCCAAACGGAACTAGGATTTTAAATAAAATATGCGTATGTAATGTATTAGTCAATGTTTTCAAAATATGTATAAAACGTACACACGTGTATATTTTGCAATGGCGTATAGGTTCTGATATTCGTATACAGCGCAAATTTACAAAGGTGCCAATTTATTTTTGTGCTACCTCAGGAGCTGGAGCAAATCTATGCAAGAACACGCGACGGTAGCTGACCCAAGCTGGGCTGATCTGATGGTACTATACGAACTCGTATCTTTTCAGTCCTGAGTCTGGCGCGTTAAACGATGAGCCACCGTGGTTTCCAAGCAAGAATTTCTACTACTACCAATAATAATAATAATAATAATAGCAAATTGTACATTTGAACTAATAGTCATGCTTAGATGCTCTGAATGGGCGAAGCAGACTGGAAATGCTTTGAAATTTTATAAAGTTATAGCAAATCTACATTCACATTGGGCGTCCCTTACCGTCTGTGCCCCGGGGATCAGTTTGAAGATTAAAAGCCATCCCAAGAATAAATTATCTCATTCACTTTAATTTGACAAGAATGATGAAATTCCTTGGTGATCTCCTATGTTTACTCCATAGACCGATTCTGTCTTGTATATGTTACTTGATATTAATATTACACAATTTTAACGTCTTTGTGTTTTATATGAATTCTGTTTTTACTTACTTTTACAGTTTTTGAAATGGTTCAATGTCCTAAAGGTTTCTGCAATTCATTTTAAAATGTTGGGAACTTACTTTTGGATTGATACGGGCAAAAGGTTGGGCCTGTATAGCGACAAAAAATATCGGGTCTGTATAGGGACAATAGGAATGGAACAGGTGGGGTGGCGTCACGGTACGGACATTGGCAACAATGCTGCAATGGGCTGACCTCGAGCAAAACAGTGACAGCGGAAAAAATATAACGCCTGGCTGGGCGGGACATATAACTTTATAGACATAGAATCACCTACCAAACAATCCATAGTGATGAGAGTGCTAATCTAAAATAAATTTTTATACAAAACAACATACTCATACTAACAAAATCCACGTTATTTACTATCAATATATTGTGGAGAAGGAAATTTTTTTCTCTACAAAACACACCATTACCTACAATCACCTCAGAAAAAGAGTTAGTGGTTATAGTCACACTACTCCACATTCACATAAAACAAACACATTGAGCAGGAACAAGCGGTTTTTTTCTTAAGGAAAAAGCAAACACACTAACACACACAAACGTACGCGCGCACACAAACAAAATACACACACAAACACAATACATGCACACTAACGAACGCGTGCATGCAAAAGCACATACTGTTACGTATATGTAATTAAATTGCTTGTGTGTTAGTTTTAAAATTCTTTTTTATTTTATTTTTGTTTCATTACATTTTATTGTAATGATTATCTTCACGGGATTCGATATTTTCTTTCAGTAATTCTGTTTATCTAAAACGTTAAAAGTGTTATATTAGCATTATTTGTAGTTTACCTTGGTCCGCGCTGGTATAAACACTACGCAAGAACGATTGGCTATTGCCAAGGTCATTTCTGTCTAGTCCGAATAAACAGTGTTTTATTTTTAAATTTATTTCAGAGTGAGAGTCTGGTTCTTAGATAGGGCTATTCTTGCATACGTGACAAATGGCATTTTATATTATTGCGATGTTCAACTTAGTAAATCGCGCAGCCTATCACGTGAAGTACCATGTGACCTAAAATCGAGGCTTAAAACAGGTATTCCCTACTAGATCGGGTCAGAGAGTCGTTCTTAAGACCTTGAGGAAACGAAGTGTTTCTAATTGTTGTTGTCAGTTTGATTTTCATTTGTTTTGGAATTTAATAATTTATTCTCTAGGAAACTAAACAAGTATACTTTTTTTATAAAAAGTTCTAGGAGAAAGAAATTCAGTGGAAATTTATTCTGGAATTGTACGGAAACATAAATTGTGATTCAATCAAGGATTTATTACCACCAGTACAACGTTTTTATCTCATGTCATCGTCTCCATATTGGAATTTCATCGAGATTCGAACCAGGATTCTATTATAACTATTCAGTGATAGGACTTGTATTTTTCATTCTTAGGATTAAATTTTGGATTATTTTCACAAACCGTAAGTCCTATTTCCAATTTTTACATTGTTTTCTAGGGAAATAAATTATTTTGTTCAAATATACAAAGCTTGTTGACTTCACTCTTTTCTCTTGTTATTATTGTACGAGCCTACACGTAACAATACATACACAAACACACTTTTTTGTTAAGGGATAAGCTTTTTGTTAAGGGAAGAAAACAAACACACATACACATACATACAAACATACAAACGTACACGAACGCACACAAACAAAAATACACACACAAACTGTTTTTGTAGTTTAGGGATAAATGCTTTTTGTTAAGACAAAAAACAGACACGAACGTACTTGCGCACAGATACACACAAACACACATACATATACACACAAACGTCCGCGCGCACACAAACACACACATACACACAAACATACGTACGCCCACATACACGAACACACACAAACGTACGCGCACGCACACAAACAAAATACACACACAAACAAAATACACACACATACACACAAAGGAAAGAGTGCATACAAAAACACAAACATGCACACATATACACACACTATTTGTTGTGTTTAAGACAAGTGTTGTTTTAAGGGAAAACAAACACACATACACACACACACACAAACATACGCGCGCACTCATACACACAAAAAAAACAAACACACATACACACCCAAACACTGTTTTCTGTGTTTAGGGTGACGTGTTTTTTGTTAAGGAAAAAACAAACACACACACGCATACAAACGTACGCGTGCACACAAACACAAAAACAAACGCACGCATATAAACACACAAATACTCTGATCGTCAGCTGAACCGAGCAGGAGATCTCGCAGTTAATTATACGTAAGTTATTTATAGATTTGAGTAGTCAGTTGAGCTAGTCTATGTGATCCGTTATGCTTTAGAATATGTGTGTAGTCAGGGACATATGATTAAGTACGCTATATAGCTATGCGGATTAAAATTGTTGCGTAGCTTTAATGTCCGTACAATGTCCCTAAATGTGTCTCTATAATGTCCCTTTTCTATGTCCCTTTTCTATGTACTTATTTTTTGTTTGTATAGTGTCGCTAAGGTGTCAGCAAGTAATACGAAGAGATACGTTTGAGAGGCTCCGAGATTTAGCTGAACCAAGCATGAGATCTCGTGGTTATTTATTTATAAACTTGATTAGTTAGCTACATTTTATATCCATTTGATTTGTATGTCTATTTTTTGTCTCTATAGTGTCCCTAATGTGTCGCTAAGTATGCTAATTTTATGTCCCTATTTCTATGTCCCTATTTTTGTATTTCATGGTCAATTTTTACTAGAGACTAAGTGGCTGAACTGAATACGCGCTACTGTAGTTATTTAGGTAGGTAAAATGAATTTGATAGGGACAAAGGGAGTTTTGTAGAGACCAATAAAGACCAACACACACACACACACACACACACACACACACACACACACACACACACACACACACTCCAAACGTTATGTGTCAGCTTCGAATGTAAACGAAGAACATGAAAGTTCACAAAGTAGACTATCCCTTACACCACAAAAATTACTATCCATCACATTAATTATACCATTTAACACCCCCTTAACACACTATCCCAAAATTCTTTTTTATTTCAGAATGTAAACAAAGACGACGAAATCTCAAAAAAGACTATCCCCTACACCACAAAAATATTATCCATCACACCACTATGCTATCCAACATATCATACTCACTATCCAAAATGCCTTGTGTTCGCTTAGAATGTAAGACAAGGATATAAAATCTCACAAAATATCTATCCTTTACACCACAAAATGATATCAATTACACCCACTATACCATCCATTAAATCATACTCACTATCCAAACGCCCTGTGTTAGCTTAAAATGTTAGAGAAGGAGATAAAATCTCACAAAAATAGATCTTCTATTACAATACTAAAAATACTATATGGATAACCGCTAGTGTCTATTTATAGTCACGACTTGTAGGAAATTCCTATGGAAAATCCTAGTTTGTATTTGTAGCCTCAACTTGTGTGGTCATCCTGTTTAAAAACCCTAGTATATATTTGTAGGTACAACCTGTGGAAAGACCTATCGAAATATATGTATAGCCTCAAAATTTCTAGCTTCATTGACGTCACTGTAGTGGACACTAGGGGAAAAATAGAAACAGTGTTACAAGCGGCTGACCAGAATACACTCTACTGTAGGTAGGTAGGTAGGTGAAATGAACTTGATAGGGACAAAGGGAGTTTTATAGGGACAAACAAATATCAACACACACACACACACACACACACACACACACCCCAAACGTCCTTTGTTAGCTTAGAATGCAAATGAATAAGATGAAATTTCACACAATAGACTATCCCTTACACCACAGAAATACTATCCATTACATCCACTGTACCATCCATGATATCATACTCATTATTCAAACGCCCTCTTTCAGCTTCAAATGTAAGAGGAGAAAAAAATCTCACAAATTGTACTATCCCTTACATTACAAAAAATAATATTCATCACACCATCTATATCATCCATCACCCCACACGCGAGTCGAACTGTTAGCTCAAATCTATGTTAGTGATTCCGAAGACGACATGAGTGTGCCTGCATCAATGTCCTCCACTTCTGTCACAAAACCATGAGAGTCCTGATTCAGCCCCAAAGAAATTCGTTCTTCCCCCTAACATTATTGTCACATTTGAGAGACCCAAAACGCACTTACCGAAAATTGAAAACGAAGGCTTACCCCTACACTATGAAATGTAAAGAGCTCAAGTAGTGTGTAAAACTTAGTCAAATTAAAGTTTATAATCAAGATGAAACGATGACACCTTTTCAATGAGAAAGCAGATCCGTGTCACACAATACCTTCCAAATGTGTTAGTAGAAGTGTTTGCTAGCGACCTTGAAGAAGATATGATTACCTCATATTCAACAAAATCTACAACCACTACAGAGAGAAAAAGACTGAGAGGTTGAGAGAGAAAAAAATGGTGGTAAATCTGATAGGACGACAGAATCAACAAGACCAGTGAAGAATGAAATTCGTTTTGGAGCCTCATGATGATTATTTTTTACAACCTAGTAGCCCAAAAGTGAGTTGCGAAAAAAATGAGAACGATGAAATACACCTACAAGGAGAAATTAAACGGTTTAAGTCAATGTTTACTATGTCTTTGTATGTAATGTTCATATGAAATTTTGGTACAAACGAAAGCTAACACACACACACACACACACACACACACACACGCACGTACGCATACACATGTGTTTCTGCATTGGGTGACAGTAGAACGGGGACTAGTGATTTGAGAGATGGACAGACAGACTTAACGTTACATTTCAGAGAGAAAGATCGAATGGAAAAAGACGGAAATGTAGAACACCATTTGTTTGGTTCTGTTATTTTTGAAAGGTATTACAGGACAATAATAATTAAGACGATATATTCTATGTGAGAAATGTTCATAGACAATTATGTTCATTCTACCATAACATTTTTGTTCTCTCTCAACCTCTCAGTCTTTCTCTGTAGAGAGAGTGACATAATACTGGCGTTCTGTCCTGCCCAGGCACCGACTAGCGTAAGCTACTATTCTTTCCTTCCCATCTATGTTCTGGGACAGGACAGCTCCTATGGCTTCACCATTCGCATCTGTGTCCAGTATAAAGGGGCGATTGAAGCCCGGTACAGCCAACACTGGTGCAGAGGCAAGCATATTACGTAGTTGTTCCAATGCCGCCTGATGTTCTTCTGTCCAGCGGAAAACAGAGTTCTTTGTCGCTAGCTGGTGTAAGCGAGCTGTAATTTCAGCAAAGTGTCCTACGTACTGCCGATATTTACTACAGAACCCATGGAACCTCCGCACTGCGGTAACTGAATTTGGAGTGGGCCATTTCATAACAACAGCTACTTTCTCAGGATCAGTGGCAACTCCTGCCGATCTAATAGTATAATCAAACTACCAAACCTCTCGCGCAAAAAGAGTACATTTGCTGGATTTCAGCTTTAGACCGGCCCCTAGAAGACAGGTTGTTATGTATCTAGGCTCGTACAAAAGTAACAAGAAAAGAGTGAACACAACGAGCATTGTAAAATTTAACAAAATAATTTATTTCCCTAGAGAAACAAGGTAAAAATGAGAAAAAGGACTTACGGTTTATGAATCAAATCCAAAAAGTAATCCAAGAATTAAAAAATATGAGTCCTATCAATAAATAGTCCAAAATGAATCACAGTTCGAATCCCCATGAAATTCCAAGATGGAAGGCGGTGACGTCTTTGATGGTCTGCTTTGTCCTGATGTGTCAACAGTGCTATTTTGAATCACAAAGAAATAATATTCCAATTTAGAATTTCTGACTAATTTTCAATATATATGTCTTTGTCCAAGAATTCTGATGATCACTAGCATTTTCCAGGGTAAATAAATAGCTAATTCAAAAAAAAATATAAAATTTCAACTCAAACTGGTCACAATAAAACACCTTTGAGCTTCAAATGTTTAAAGCACAACTGGCAAATCACTATGATAACATGAGTTATAAGTCCAACTAAAACGCAAAACAGATTCCCAGATGGGGGTCAAAATTTCATCCCACTCGGGAAATCAAAGTTTGTATCAATAAACAACTGTTATTTGTCACGTACTCCAGGTATTGCCTTGGTTCCACTAAATGAATCTTACTCTTAGAATCAATTTTAAAAAAATTAAAAAGTGGTTTACTAAAACGCCTTAGTGATTTGTGAATCAAGGTCAACAATTAGATACAGGTCAAACAGAACTCAATTGAATTTCTAAAAGAAAATCAAATCCAGTAGACAAAATTATCATTACAATAACATGTAATGGAATAAAATAAAAATAAAAAAAAAAATTAAACTAACAAACAAGTAATATAAATTACATATATAACAAGGTAAAGACCCGTGCTGGTCGTTCAAGCAACTGCTCGAACGTGCTTACGAACACTACCACGTCGTCGAGATAAATCAGGCAAACTTCATATTGCAACTCAGCTAGGACGGCTTCCATTTGTCGCTCATTGATAGAGACCCCCTTCTCGTTTCAATCGCTGTCTTAGGCCGATCAGCCTGCTTAATTTCTACTTGCCAGTACCCCGATATTAAATGTGATGTCCAGAACCATGCCTGACAGTGAATCGAGGCTATCATCCATTCAAGGAAGATGGTACGCATCCTTCTCTGTAACCGCATTTAACTCCCTATAGTCCACGCAAAAACCTATTCTTTCCATTTTTTGTGGCCACTAATACCATTGGGGCAGCTCAAAGGCTTACTGAAGGTTCTATAACTCCCTTTTCAGCATGTCGTCCACTTGTATGCCAATCTCCTGTCGGATTTGGAACGGTAATCTTCCGAGCGGGATTCGAATTAGCGCGTCATTTTCTGTCTTGACAAAGTGCTTGACAAAATTTGTTCTGCCCAAGTCGTCATCATCTTTAGCAAACACTGTGCAAAATTCACTGAACTGTTTGCTTAGGGCGGCTGCTTGATCAGGAGTCAAATGGCCGCTTGATCTCTCAAATAATTCAGACAAATATAAAGGTATACTGCTGTTCGAATCCTGTCTGGAACGGTCGACACTTTGTGTCGATTGGACTGCACTGGCGTGAGCACAACAAACACTACCCTGCAAGTTTGTCACCTCTTTAGTCGGGTTTAGCAACCGTATTGGCACTGTTCCGTCCATCGGCTAAACGGCAGATCGCGCGACGAGGATTTTCGTTTCATGTCTAAACAATGATAGAGTTTCTAGCACTGACTCAGTTGCTAGCTTCCCACAACCAACATTTGCCATCCAACCTCGTGTGATACCTTCCCTCTCTGCCGGGACCCTGATGTTTTCAGCCAAGGTGATACGATGACAGCCGAAAGACCCCGCAAAGTAGCACGGGAGCTTTAGTTTCTGTTTTTGCAGTGTACACTGTAGTACTAATGTCGCACTTAAGCAGACGGAAAAAATCAAACCCAAGTATTCCATGGGGCTTAATCTCAGCTACGACGAAACCATGTCGCCTTTTGACGCCTTTCCAAGCAATCAAAACTTCAGCCTGATCAGAAGTTTAAATTTTGTCACTGGAAGCACTGATTAGTTGGCTATCCACAGTGCTGAGTCTTGGCTTTCGATGACTACGTGCTTCATAACGCCTACTGCTGATAATAGAAACATTATCGCCTGTGTCTGCTAGCAAAGCAAGCTCTAGTCCATTAACAAGACATTGCGTGTACAGTCCCGGTTCTTCGTTTAGAGAACGTACAGGCTTTGAATTTTCTGTACTTCCTATCTTCTTAGAGTCTCTCTTACGTTGGTCTCTTTTTTCTCCACTGTTCGTTGTCTTTGTTTAAAAGCTTGGTGCATTCACTGTGGTAATGACCACAACCATTGCAATTCCAACACTGGATCCCTGACAGCCTTGTATCACGTTGCTTATATTTTGGCTGGTGCCAACGATTTAATCTTTTCTGATGTTCTTTATTCAACTTCTTATTTTGTTCCGTTAATTGTTCTACCTTTGTTTCGAGCTGTTCAATTACAGATTTATCATCTGTACTCTCCTCATTCCTGTCTGTAGACTCTTCATAAGCGTTTCCACCCTTCTCCTAAAACAGCCTCGGAGCTGTGCCTTGTACTACTCATCTTGGTTGCGAGGCGCAAAGCGAGTTTCCGAGGAAGCTTTCAACTTCACAAAATTCGACTTGACCGGACTGGACCTGGAGATCTGTTAAGACTTGGAGGGCATCTTTCCTTAAACATGCAGTCAAGAGCAACCCATTTTCAGCTTCGCTCCAATCAATTATCATTGCGCAGTGTTCGAAATGTGTCATATAGTCGAGGAAAGGCTGAGAACCATCGTAACTATCTGCTTTAACTGTTGCCTTAGTTCCAGTTCGAGCCAGAGAAGAAGTAAACTCTGTTTTTCCAGTGTTGACTCCCTTGATTATCTGTGAGCCTGGCGTCTTTCTTCCATCTTTTATCTCACTGCGTCTCTCTTCCATCTTTTATCTCACTGCGTATCTCTTTCATATTTTATCTCATTGCGTCTCTCTTCCATTTTTTATCTCACTGCGTCACTCTTCCATCTTTTATTTCACTGCGGCTGCCACCGATCATTCTCTTACCAAATGGTCCATAGCTGTGCCTAATGTTTATAACTTCTCTGTAATGAGGGTGTCTATAGTCTCGAGCAGACTATCAGTAGGCGAACTAATCGCTCTCTTGGGTACTGGATACATGGATCGATTGTAACTGTCCGAACTCGCGTTCTCAGGCACACCCTCCTTTATAGTTTCGAACATCAGATCTTCAGACCTGGCACCAAATGCACGTGCATTGCCATTAAATGTATCGTCCTCGCACGGAGTTGAGGTCACATGGAACTGAACATCACTGTCTCCGTCCACGAGATTTTTCTGCCTCGCATCAATAGGCGACAATGGCAACAAGGGTCGCCAATGAACAGACTGTGGTAAGGGCGTATCGATTAAAGAGATATGTGTACCTCTGCCTGTAGCCATTATAATAACTTATTATAATTCCCCTTCAGTATTCCCTATTTCCCTGTCGCGATGTACTTTGTAAGAAATTGTTGCAAACTACCGATTGCTATTCAAGTCGGGCGCAAACAGATGTAGAGGTATATTTTGTTTTCTTGTGTTATTGTTGTTGTTGTTTTTGTTATTCTTATTGCAAAATCTATTTCGGAATTTCAATAAATTCAATATTAATTTTAACTTATCCAAAGCAGGTGCAAACAGATGTATTGTTGTTGTTGTTATAGTTGTTATTATTCTTATTGCCAAATCTGTTATGGGGTTTCAATAAATTCGGTATAAATCAACTTATGAAGTTTTCAGCTCGCTGAGAACGGAGCAGGTCTGTCAAAACCGAAATTATAGGATTTTAATAAAATAAAAACAGAGCGAGATGAGCGATCATCTTGCTCAAATCTGTGTCTATATAATTTATGTAATTTTAATGGAGGGGGAAGGGGCGCGTTGTCAAACACTCATTCGTTTTTTAGTGCTTCCTCTCTAGTTAATTAAAAAAAAACAAACTATACAGCCAAATTAATGAACCTGGTATGCAAAGGATTTCATGACCAACAATTATGATCATTCTAGTTCATTCGAGCTTAGTTATTTGGGAAAAAAATAAATCATCGTGCCCAGTTCTATCTACCACGTGTCGACAATGTAAGACGCTGCTTCTGATTAACCGACCTTCTCGAATCTGAGTCCTCCAATACAAATACCTTTTTTCTATATCATCGCCGCGTTACATTCTAGTTAAAATAATCAATCGTGACTGAACATATGCACCCAAATTAAACATTTTTTTTTAAAGCAAATAAATATATCTACTTTCGCAGACTAAATGTCGCGAAACCAAAATTAAAATTATAAAGGCCTTCTATTATTATTATTATTATTATTGTTATTGTTATTGTTATTATTATTATTATTTATGTTATTATTAGTATTATTATTATTATTGTTGTTATTGTTATTATTATTATTGTTATTATTATTATTATTGTTATTGTTATTATTATTATTATTATTATTATTGTTATTTTTTTTAAAAATTTTTTTATTTTATTGGACACGGCTTTCTCATTGCGAACGAATAACGTGTACTAAATATAATTAAACCAAATCACTTACAACTATCAGAGATCTATTTAAACATCCCAACCGTCTAGACACCATACATTTTGTTACAAACCAGGGGTATTTGCTTTGACCGAGCGGTGTGAAACTCTGGCGCGATGCCGCCATAAGTCATAAGTCTCCCCTAATCCAAAGACGTCTATACAACTTCTGTTGTAAATTAGAAAGCCCAACGTGTCCATTCTATCAATATGTTTACTCTAATCAATGCAAGATAACAGATCTCAACCGCACATCTGCATGGTTTCTCTTCATTAACTGTCCGTACCGTCAACAGTTCACTCCGTAAAATTATTCAGCTCTCCCCTAACACTGGGAACTATTTTACTATGCCACCTGAGACCAGTCAATTCATGGTTTCGAACCACATTTCGCCTGTAAAAATTGCATCACATTTGCCACCATGGCGACGTAAACGGTATCTGCTGAGTCCCTTCTTGTTTATTCCATTGTGTAATTTAACAGTCTTCAACCATAAATACTGCAAATGCAGTCACACAACCATTGTACACTGCTAGATTTTAACAGGGACTATGGAACGACAGGGACACTCATGCGGCTCTGACTTGAATTCACCAAAAGTATACCATGGCATCATGAAAACTCACTAACAATTCACTCCGTCACGTTTGCTCCTAGTACTTGGCTAATTATTTCGGGCTAAGGAATAGTTCTAGGTGGCTGAGTTCCATAATCAAACAAGTAATCACAAAAAATTTAAGAATGCCTTAAAATGGGGCGCTATAACCAATTGCGCATGCTCCAAATTTATTACAATATTTTTAAGATCTTTATTACTTGGATGTAAACATGTTTACAGATGATAAGTTCAAGGTCAAGATTTGTTTAGAAATTAACAGTGCGAGTGTGTGTGTGTGTGTGTGAGAGAGAGAGAGAGAGAGAGAGAGAGAGAGAGAGAGAGTGTGTGTGTGTGTGATTTAGATTTTTAACTTAGCTTTAACAATTTTTCAGTCATATCGCTACGATATCTGCAGTGTGGCAGTTTATCGTGACGTCTAGCACTGGGGAATTATGCCGCAGACATGTGGCATGATGTCCTACCCAGTCACATTATCCTGACACCAGGCCGACTGAGTAGTAGGAAGTGGTTAGTAATAATACTCACCTTCTACAAACCGTTCGACATTTTCTTCTCAAAACCTGCAAGGTAGAATTTGACCAACGGACTGAAGGTCTTACCAATTTGTTGAAATGATGACACCAGATATGGCCACCATGCTAAAAAATATAATAAAAACTTTCCGCCCGTACATATGGCCACCGTTCTAGAAAAAAAATTCTAAAATATTTTACACAAACTGCTCAATAGAATATGACCAAATCTGAGAGCAAGCATCCCGCAATGAAAGCTTTCAAAGTTTTGTAAATAACGCCGAGTCTCTATTAGGGTATTTTTTCTGCTAGCATTAGTAACGGTTCTAGCAATATAAGATATGTTCATCAATTTCTCAAAAGCCACTCAGCAGAATTTCAATCCAATTCGACAACACATCTGGAATGAAGGCTTTTAACATTTGAACAAATGATGCCGATACGCCATAAAATATGGCTGCCACGATCATGAACACAAAAAAAAATTAAAAAAAAAAAAAAAATTAGAAGCAAAATAAGTAAAACTTTGTGTCAGAAACTTTCAGTTGAATTTGATCACATTTGGAGAATCCACTTTAGCACTAGACGTTGTCAAATTTATAAACACGATGCCAGTACGCATCATTATGGCAACCACTCAAAAAGAATTTTGTTCACATTTTAAAGAATGGATTTAAAGGCTTTACATTTGATAAGAACATGCTATCAAGCATGGCCGATTTTGCTAAAGATAAACTTCTTGATAACTTTTGCAAAGCCGCTTAACAGAATTTGATCAAATCTGAAACAAAGCGTATCTCTAACTTGAAGACAATTGAAATTGTACGAATGATGCCGATCCGTCATTAGACGTGGTCACTGTTTCTAATAAGAGTGAACCTTTGACGCTGCTTTATCTAAAGGAGAAAGGAACACTTACAAGGCGAAACGCTACACACAGTTTAACGGACATTGGCAGATAGTGTAAAGAGATAGAGACCTTCACTATTAGACATAAAGCATAAAGGCATAGAAACCTTCACTATTAGACAGAAAGCGTAAAGGCATAGAAACCTTCACTATTGGACAGAAAGCATAAAGGCATAGAGACCTTCACTATTAGACAAACTATCCAAATATGCTATAAAATATGGATGAAGATGAAACAGACAAACCATGGAACAATTATTCTTGTAATCGGCCATTAGGAAAATGTCAGGCTGATGACCAATCTCTGGCAAACGTTAGTCTCTTATTTCTGTATGGCATATGCGTGACCCATATTTTCTGGTTCTGTAATGTGCAAGTTTACGAGCGCCATAGATTTTGATGCAGTTGTGATTTGGATGCGTAGTTAACACGTTCATAGATTTCAGAGGTCAGTATCAGGGTTTACTGTTAATCACTGTCACCGGGTTCAGAGGTCAGAGTTCGGGTTTACTGTTAATTGTCACAGTGTTCACAGGACAGAGTGAGGGTTTACTGTTTAACACTGTGACAGAGTTCTGATGTGAAAACGAGGGTTGACTTAATTGTGATTCTAGTTATGATTAATTTTCACAATGTACCAAAAAATGTTGTGATCACATCAGATGGATAAAAAGTAGAATATTTATATGGTTAAAATTCAGGCAAGGCAACATATAAAGAAAGATGTTAGTTTCATTCATTACTTATTATGTTGAAGCTTTTTCTTTTATTTTGTCAGGTGCTTTTTCTTGCAGACTTGTGGCTTGTTTTCAAGACCCTTTTCCTCCATAACTAACGCCAGTGTGTTGAAAACTTTGACACTTTTACTACATGCTTGTTCCTCATTTTAAATACAGACCTGTGTTATAAAAAATTAACCACTATGAATTTTAATGAATTCTAAAATATTATTTAAAATGTAAAACCGCACAATAAAGTTACTTCATTACGAAAATACACGTCTGCAGAATTACAGTTATAGCATTTTTACAAAATTATTGGCTTGATAATTTTGTATTTCAAATGCTTCTTTCCTGCCCTTTCAAGGGATATAGTGCGGTGGTTAAACCGCTTGGTTAGTACCTTCATAGTCAAGAGTTCGATATCAGACTACAATACATACTACACGACGAAGACATCTTCATGTCTCCACTGTATATGCCAATAGTGTTACATGTACTTTATTGTTAAATCCTTGCAATTAAAGGCACGTTAAAGACTGATTCCTCTTCAGATGTTAAGATAGGAAAGAAGAATTTATGTTTATTTTCCATTGCATAAAAACCTAGGTCACAATATGAGGACCAGGATGAGGGTCAAAAGTTTATTTCGAGAACATTCTAGATGTCGACAATATCAGGTCTATTATTAAAACTTGAGTAAAGAAGCTAACAAACAGCAGATACACCAGGAATTCCCAAGAGTGACATCAGTGGCCTGAATTCAAACTCAAGTAAACATGTTTACCTCCAAGTAATAATAGCCTTAATATGTAAATGAAAATTATTGACAAGCATTTAATATGTAATAGGTTGTTTACAAGAAGAAAAAAAATCAAGCACGTGTGAGTAGTAAGTAGACGTCTACTCTGAATTGCCAATAAGATCATCTACACAATATTGACATATATATATATATATATATATATATATATATATATATATATATATATATATATATATATATATATATATAAGATAATACATGTTTCAGATAGACTGAACTGCTGTATGAATAAATAAAAATAAAAAAAATAAATAAAGGTGACTAAAACTTGAGTGCAATAACTATATTTCAGTAAATGGATAATAGACATAAATGTGAGAATAGCAATATTGAATGCACTCGTAGAAAACAACTCAACAATTTTCTTATACAACACATTTTATTGGAACTAACGACCCAGATACCGTTGACATGTTTCCCACAAAATTTTCAACTTGACCAGAATGTAAATGGCTATTATTGAATCCTAGCGTTGGAAAGATTTTTTTTTAAAACGAAGGATAATCAGACAGAAGAAAAAACACAAAGAAGGTCTGGATGTAGAAAATAAGACTCAACAAAAGGTCTGGGTATATAAAAACAGATCAAATTTATTCTTATGTCCTATCTCCATCCCTACCTAATCTCTCCCCACTTCTATCTCTCTGACTCTCCTCCCCCTTTCTATCTCTGTCTCTCTCTGTCTCTCTGTCTCTGTCTCTCTCTCTCTCTCTCTTCGTATCGTATCTACATCCATACAAATGTTCGCTAATGATGGAGAGAGAAGATGGACAAAATAAGAACACATGGCAGGAAATAAAATACTTACATATATTTCGATAAGGGTTTTATAGCAAAGTTTCTTGAATGGAATACTTCTTCTTGAACTACATAACACAATTACTTTTGACATTAAAATGCATGGATAGTACAGTAGTAACACATTTGTTTCACACCTCTGCTGTCTCTGGTTCTTTCACTGGCACCATCCTGCTCGAGGATAAAGTGACCTTCCATTCACGTTCGTGTTTTCTTCGGGGTCTTCGGGTCTCTCCATCACAATGTCTACTGCATGTCAATTCTGCGCCATCTAAGTTCAGTATTTTTCTCAGGGTCTTCGGGTCTCTCCACCATAAAAGTCAACTGTACGTCAATTCTCAGCCATCTAAGTTCGGTATTTTTCTCAGGGTCTTCGGGTCTCTCAGACATAAAAGTCAACTGTACGTCAATTCTCAGCCATCTAAGTTCGGTGATTTTCTCAGTTTCTTCGGGTCATTCCATCGCAAAGTCGACTGTATGTCAATTCTAAGCCATCCAAGGTACTTAGTTTAACTTGTGAGAATAATACCGCGTTCAAATCAATAAAGTTCACAACTTAAATATAACCTTACGTTTATAGTTAAATATGGCCGTAAATAAAGTTTAAAACTGAAATATAACCTTACGTTTATAGTGAAATATGGCCGTAAATAAAGCTCACATCTTAAATATAACCTTAAATTTATACTTAAATATGGCCGTAAATAAAGTTCACAGCTTAAATATGGCCATATCATTCGTGATCCAGCTGCAACGGATAGTACTTTACTTTTCAACAACAAAAGAATTTCAGGCATAGACATATAGCCATAATTAAATATTTGTTATACAATTAAAGTAATCCTAACAGAACCGAGTAGACATGTCCAACAAGATATCATCTAAACTTAACAGGTGTCCGTAGATTTGAACAGACATTTCAGACAGGTGCATACGAACAGAATGCTTATCAACTGCATGTGTCCCTTGTATGGACTTTCAATGCACTGCTATTCTTTCTTCCACTTTTCTAAGTTTCTTATTCTCATTTCATCAAATATATTGGTTTCTATATCATTCAAGATAAAATAACAGTATAGAAAAACGAGTTCGTATGTTTACAACGACGAAGACCACGAAAAAGAAAATGAACAAACAGAGATTAATACCAAGGCCACAAAAATATATAGGATATAATCCGTCTGCCTGTATTAGGCCTACGTATAGAGAGCGTAATCCGTAAACCTGTATTAGGCCTGAGTATAGAGTGTTTAATCCGTCTGTCTTTATAAGGTCTCCGTATAGAGTGTAATCCGTCTGCCTGTATTAGGCCTGCATATAGAGACTGTAATCCGTCTGTCTGTATTAGGCCTTCGTTTAGACAACATAATCCATTTGCTTGTATGTTGCCTGTGTATACACAGTGTAATTTGTCTGCCTATATTAGGCCTGGATATAGAGAGTGTAATTAATCTGTCTGTCTTAGGCCTGCGTGTACAGAGTGTAATCCGTCTGCCTACATTAGCCCTGTATATAGAGTGTGTAATCTGTATTCCTGTATTAGGCCTGCGTAGAGAGCGAGAGAGAGAGAGAGAGAGAGAGAGAGAGAGAGAGTAATCCGTCTGCTTGTATGATGCCTGCGTATAGAGAGTGAAAACTGTCTGCCTGTATTAGGGCTGCGTATAGAGAGTGTAATCCGTCTGCCTGTAAAAGGTCCACGTATAGAAAGTTTATTCCGTCTGCCTGTATTAGGCGTGTGTATAGAGAGTGTAATCCGTCTGCCTGTATTATGCCTGCATATAGAGAGTGTAATATTGGGCCTGCATATAGTGTAATCCGTCTGCCTGTATTTGGCTTGCGTATAGAGAGTGTAATCCGTCTGCCTGTACTAGGCCTGCGTATAGAGAGTGCAATCCGTCTGCTTGTATTAGGCCTGCGTATAAAGAGTGTAATCCGCCTGCCTGTATTGGGCCTGCGTATAGAGCGTGTAATCCGCCTGCCTGTACTAGGCCTGCGTAGAGAGTGTAATCCGTCTGCCTGTACTAGGCCTGTGTATAGAGAGTGTATTCCGTCTGCCTGTACTAGACCTGCATATAGAGAATATAATCCGTCTGCCTGTACTAGACCTGCGTAGAGAGAGAGAGTGTAATCCATCTGCCTGTACTATGCCTGCGAATAGAGAGTGGATACACTAACACTGAACCCTGTCATAAGCACACACAAACATAGAACCATGCTGTAAGTACACACAGAGATTGAACCATGCCATAAGCACTCACAGACAGTGAAATATGTTAGAAGCACACACTGACATTAAACCCTGCAATAATCACAAAGACATGGAAATCATGCCACAAGCACACACAAACAATGAAACACGACATAAACAGACAGTGAATCATGCAATAAGCACACACAGACCGCACCCTATGCCATCTGCATACATATATTGAAACATGGCACAAGAACACATATACATGGAATGAAACCACATCATAAGTAAACAAAGACCTAGAAAAATTCCATAAGCACTCACAGTAACTTTTGCTTGATCATGGTCATAAAGAAACATGACAGTCACGAAGACCATGCCATAAGCACACAAGACATGGAAACTACAGACTCTTTCAATATCCTAGTTATCTGCCCCTAGTATTAGTGATTTACTACATCCTGTAGGTGATTAAGGCACTGTATAAGTAGATAACTGCTATCGTCACTAATGAATCTAAGTGTTTAGTATGTAGTTATATTAACCATGATACAGTGCTGAGTGATTTCTAACCCCTCTCACAGTATACAATTACTATGGGGGAAAGAACAGGGCAAATGCATAATTATATAGTGATGCTATAAAGAAAATGTCTTTCTATCTATCTATCTATCTATCTATCTATCTATAT
>JAECUM010081457.1:0-16622 GCA_016617855.1 Megalonaias nervosa | reverse complement strand
ATATATATATATATATATATATATATATAGTATGTCCAAAACATGTAATAAGTAAGCGATATATTATTAGCAACAGAGGGCATCGCGAGAGGGCGCTGGTAATCAGTATTAAGATTTTCTTAATATGGCAATCTCATTACCCTTGATACTTTCTTCGCTTTCTTCTGTACAAAGCCAAACTTATTATGTCCTAATGTATTCATGGTTGAAAGGTCAACTGTCTTTATGTTGTGTAGATAACATTGGGCCTTTTGTACAAAATATTCAGCAGAAATAAAACATCCATTTTAAATGCAGTAAAACTAAACAAATCAAAATATGCGCTGGAATACACCTACTATTTAAATACTTTGGAGATCATTATACGAAAAAAATGCTACAACGTCTGAGAATATGTATCTACAAATCCAGAGTTACGTTTTTATAAAGGTCACTCATGAAAGCAAGAACAGTAACTCTTCCTAGCACGTGCTGTAGTAAATAGCATGAACCAACAAGGGAGGCAACTCTTACTGCCCTAACAAAACAGCCTCACTTTCATGTCCACATTGACTGGCTTTTCAGGTATGTTCTTGTATACAATTTCTTACCTTTATTCGCATTGGTTGTTTCAAATTAACATAGTGCAGTCACACTAAGTTCCAAAAATGGGCTGGAATTTAGAATTATGATTGGTTTGAAAATTTAAGAAACTTGAATTCCATGGAATTAGATTCTGCACTGATTTGATATTAGCATAGCTCTGAAGCGCAATAAATGAACAATATATACCATCAAAGAATGTATATGTCATGGTCATAAACTGTTTGAACTTCCTTTGATTGCAAATAAGGGGGCCGTTTATGTGGAAACAGGAAGTTGTTATTTTAAATATGGCAGCCTTCTGAGAAAAAGTATCGAACGCAACTGAATAATATTTGATTGGTTGAATATTCCATGGTGAAGAAAAGGTAAAACAGTCCAAATTGTTTTCAGTAGGGTCTGATGATAATTACTCGTTCTTCAGCTATTTTAAGTTCTGCTGTAGTACAGACAGTTTAGTGTAGTCTCTTCAGTGTAGCTGGTACCTAAAAATGTAAATATTATTAATAAATTAAAAATCTCAATGGACAAACTGGGTAAAGAAAAAAGAAGCCACTCCCTCCTATGCCTCCTAGCTCCACCGCCGCACATGTTGCCTTCCAGAGTACAGAAAAAAACATACATCCACTCACATGTACTGGCCAAAATTCAGTATGTTTCAGAGTGAATCAGAGAGTAAATTACATATACATTTGTAGCTATTATACTTGAAAGAAATGCTAAGTAAGTAGTAGGGGACAATAGTGATTCTAACTTTAATGACGTTTGACCCCCCCACCCCCTCCATCAGAAAATATTTGTAACCAACCTGTATCTTAACTTGAAACAGGTCAGAAAATATATTTGTCAGGAGAAGACCTCTCTTCCACTAAAGGGTTCTTCTAGATTTTAGACCCCTTCCCCTGTAAAACATATTTTTCAGAAAAACACCCTCCCCCATTTCAGATATTCTATAACAGACACATTTTTCCGCCTGTGCTGATCGATTACTGTAGCCCAGCAGACTGTTGTGTTGCGATCGATAAATGTACGTTGTTCTCTGCCTGTGAGACTGATGTGATGCAATCGATAAATTCCTAGACTATGGATGATGCAATATTATGCAATAACAATCTTCTGGAAAGATGATGCAATCACATGCAATAAGAATCTTCTGGAAAATCAGCACGGGCTATATAAGGCAGCTAAACGTTCATTCGTGTTTAGTCTGCAGAGATGTGCTTCGCTGGGAGGATGAAAGTTCGGTGGAATTGTTCTTGAAATTTAGGTCCCTTATTTTAACATGAAAACAATATTTATTATTTCGCTCAGATTTTCAGAGGTTTAAAGAACTTCTTCAACAATAATTAATATTTCTACGGAAGCTACCAGAAATAATTTGTCATCGTGTTTATACAAATAATATTTAACTTTTCCGCTTACTTTTCGATGACACCCAAATAACCCATTGTTACACTGATGATTTAATACTTATAACCTTTTGCAAAAACATTTGACCGGTTTAGGTCAATATTTTGTTTGTATACTTTTCTTGGCTGATCGGATCGTGAAGATTACTATATGTTTGTCTGAGATTATCTCCCAACTTTTCAAGATAATCAAAATATTTGCTTTCATCTGATTTAATAAGCGAAAGTTTAATTCTGTCAAATTTGCTAAAACAAATACCGAAATTTCATCATTAAATTCAAGCTGTAGTGGTTGGCCGTTAATCATCACCACCTTAACGTTACTATTAACTCCATCGGCTAACTTTAAATTTTCAAACATTATTTCTAACGTTCAGACAAAAAAATGTCCAATAGCTAGTGTATTAACCCTGTCCTCGCAATAGCGTTTGTCATCAAAATTACTTAGTCCAAGTTTTATAATTGTATCTGTTTCAAGTTTGTGATGATTTGATCTAGTAACATTTGTTTTAATACAGCTGACATCATTATTTAGTGCTGCTTTAAAATCGTCAAATTTCATACATTTTTCTACATACGGACGAGGAATACCTGTTGCTTGTTTGTCAGTTTATTGTCATCTAAAACTACGGCGTACATCTTACTTCTTAGTCCGACAAATTCCTTAACTGGCACAAACATAAATTCGACCTTAAATTTACCAGTAACTTTCTTGTTAGTTGGATCACGAAATCCACTACATGCTGGAAAATCCAATAGATCAAATAGGTCACGGTGGTCATAAATATCCTGATAGACATCTTCACGTTTTATATTATAAACTAGCGAATCTGTATCTGTAAACAATACATTGGAATTTGGCGAGACTCTCTTAACAAATCCGTAGTGAAAATCTTACATTAACGACTTTGATATGTCCAACACCGACGCACCAACATAAATCGGTTTATTTAACTTTAAATTTGTCTTTCGTCGCTGTATTGCAACGAGACTGTAGTTAAATATTTTCATACTGACAAGGCCGTCATCGTTAACTAATTTATTTCTGCGATTTATGTCGTTTACAATCTCAATACTTACGCATTTTCTGATATTTTCCATTGTCTTACCGAACACGGAATTGTTCATTAATTTGAAAAAGTTTTTCTCAAATTCAGTCTTAGCGGCGGCACGATGCTTGGTATTTAAACTGATATAATCTGCGATCCACCTCGATTGATTACATGTTAACACACGATGAACTTTCCTTAAGACCAGTCCAGCATATACTGTTTGTTTTAGGTTTTTGTAATGCATCACGTAAATTCTTTTATTTAGCAAATTTGGAACTAGCTTATTAACAATCGAAATGTTTGCTGTTGTAGCTGCTCGTTGTTCAGGTGATAATAAACTATAGTCTATTACCATGGATTCTGCACAAAACGGATAGTCGTAATGTAGGTTGTGAAGTAACTCTGGATAATCAAGATCAACTTCAACAAAATAACTAACATCGGAAAAATCGTTTTTGGTTTTTCTGGGTAAGTCTTTTTCAGCTTCATTAAGAAATTGATCCGGAGTTATCCAGTGAAATCCACTGCACGGAACTGGCTTTGACATTGCCCAGCCATATAAATTTTTGGTGAATTATATAATGTAATTTGATGGGAGGATTTTTCATAATTTTCCTGATATTATTAGCTACCGCACATTTTGTTGTTACAACGCTAAATCCGCCTCTGGTACCTTTTTCAATAAAATTAAACATATCAACATCAGTTAAGACATCTAATTCTATCTTGCTCCTCTTTAGCAGAGCATTCCAAGACAATCCTGGTACGTAATAATATGAGCAAGGATCTAGTCCGTAATATTTATAACTAACTTGACGAAAATTCTCGAAAACATTTGCTAGTAATAGCACATCTGTTTTCAAATATAAATCATGGTAATTACCAAATGTATAAAAAACAAATTTATTCCGGATATCTTGTGCATATCTGTACTCGCTGTCTGGCACACCTTCACCTTTTAAATGAGAGTCAAATTTGTCTTTGCTGGGCAAGGAAGGTTCATCAAATCTGCTCCAGTCGTCGAGATACTCATACGGAAAGATACCTTTTCTTGTCAGTAGATTAAATTTATCTCCAAAATAATCTCGTAGGTTATAAAACTCGCTACCAGCTTTTACAGCATTTTTCTACAAGTTTGTCCAATGATTCTGACATAAATTGAAAGCTATCAATGAAACGTAATTTGCCGAGCATATATTTTTTTATTATTATTATTTGGTATACATTTTATTACATTGTCGAGTTTTAGCTTTGATTTCGCTTCCTCTTTGCCAAAAGCTTCTACTATAATATGACTATCGTAACAACGAAAATTATGTAAGACTACAGGAATAAATTTTGGAGCATGCAATTTAAGGTTACAGCTGTTATGAGCTGCTCCGCGATATTTGCCAGTTAGATGACAGCGATCGCGCACTTTGTCGTTATCTAAGGATTTCTCACAGATATGACAATTAACTGCATTATCAAAATCAAGTTGGTGTTTGGATGATATTTTCCTTAGAGCTGTTTTGAATTTCGATATTTTATTAACTTCGTCCATTAATTTATTTAATAACCATACAGCCGGACTTTCAGATTCGCTATTGCTACATCTGTATAACTTTACTGGACTTGAAAAATTATCATTAGCACAACAAACTACTTTGTAGGAAACTCCGCAAGAACATGTTGTATTTTTCAGTGCTTGATTTATTTGGATCATTTTCTGCACCACCCACAGGAACAAGTAGACACTCAAAATCGACATAAATAACAAATGGGATACTTAGCTTATGATTATAATTTTTAAATTTTAATACTTTTTCTTTCTCTGCTGGCATTGCTATTTTTTGAACATTAACACAGCGTTTGAGATGCTCTTGTAAAGTTTTAGGTTTAGAAAACGTTTGTAAACATCTGTAACATAAATATTTTTTCCCACCGTATTTATTATATTGTCTGCAAACTAGCCAGTTAAAGTTTTTTATCCAGCAATAGTGTTCTTTATAAAATGTGATGTGATGTGATTATGATTTTTCACGTAGCTTCAACAATTTTTCAGTCATATCGCTACGATGTCTGCAGTGTGGCAGTTTATAGTGATGTCTAGCACTGGGGCATTATGCCGCAGACATGTAGCATGATGTCCCACCCAGTCACATAACATAAAATAACAAATTTATTGTCAACTGCGTAGCATTTTCTCAAATATATCTCAGGTAAACATTTTCTCGCTCATCTAGTCCGAAAACATTTACTGAAATATTGTTTTGTTTTTCAAAATTTGGTATCTAATTTTCTGCCACTGGAAAAGTTATTCCGTCAAAATCCAATTCGTTTCTGTACGGCAAATATTTTTCAACTTGGTTGGAGTTGCAATTTTGAGGATATCTTGCAGACAAAATTGCCCAACGAAAACACTCATTGTCGCTGTTTTTGACATTTATACAACATTTTTTTGTCATAATTTTTTGAGGGAGATCAACGTAAGAACTACCGTAGAGCACGTTATATTTCATTGTGTGAAATAAAACTTCTTTTATCATTTCAAATTGCCAACCTGATCCTGATGTGGTAAATTCCTCCAATCTTTTATTAATTTCTTAGTGAATTTCATTGGCAAAAGTGGCAATACTTGTTCCCGTTAATATTGTTCGTGATTTAGCTGTTAAATATGGCTCGGCAATTTCGCTGTCGAAATTTGTATTTTCAAAAATTATATTAAGTACATCTTTTTCGATTGCACGTAACTTGGATAAAATTACATGATACTGCACTATTAGCTTGATACTTTTGTGAACTGCAAGTTCTTGCGTCACAATTGGTTGTAAAAGATGAAATAAATTTGTAGAGTTAAAATTTGCTAAAACATTTTGATTATCAAATTTATAACTTTTATCATAGCCCGAAAATGTACTAGCAATTTTTTCAACATTTTCGGATAGGCTCTTCTTGGCAATTTTAACATTATATATAATATTTTTACATTTAATTGTTTTTTTTTTTTAATTTATTTTTCAATTCGAAATGTAAACATGCTATAATAATATAATGACAGAAAATATGACAGCAGAGGAACAGGAAGAATATCACGTTCACCCAAAGCACAACTTATATGCAGGAAACGCACTTGGTTCGGTTATTCACGTCGGGTACAGACGAACGTTTGGTAAAGCAACTCCAGCTTGAATGATAATAAATGCAAAAGGAGATATCACAGACAGAATTAAATATTCAGAAAATATTTTATTTACACATTATTTTGTGGAGATATTCCAGAAGGACAGCGTGTTTATCATCTTAACGGTGCAGTTACTGACGATAATATTGAGAATTTGTCTTTACAAGATGAGTTTCAGCCTCATCAAATATTTGATTTATACGAAGCTAATGATAGAGGAATTATTTGAAATCGGAAAACGAGAAAAGTGTTAGGAAATTTAAGAAAAGATGGTTATCATAATGTGATGGTACGTGGAATAAAAACTGATTTTGTTAGTTATAAATCACATCGTTTTATTTATCAAACTTTAAATGGCGCTATTCCAGATAATTTGGTTATTGATCATATCAACAGCATTAAGACCAATAATAGGATTGAAAATTTAGATTTAGTTACACAACAAGAAATAACAAGACGTGGAAGTGTTGGAAATATTGATTTTAGTTAGGTTAAACCAGTTGTTTCGATAAATCTTGAAACTGGAGAAAATATATCAAATATATCAAAGTTACTTAACGCGGGAGCGGGAGATTTCATATCCGCGTGCCTGGCAATGTTAGTCCCAACAGATTTGACAATACACTTCCCGCTACTCCCGCCAACAACGGTCCTATAAATCCACCTTTGTTTGTTTTTCGACGAGATCGCGGCGTCTTTTATTTTAGTCTTTCTTACTGTTTTTCGTCGGTGCCTTGCACTCGGCATTATATTTATCTTTAGACAAAAAATTTCTTTATACCATCGCCTCCTGAGTCAGCCCTTTTCGTTGCGCCCGATACTGTGCAAGGCGCTGCTGATAATCCCAATGTACGAAGTACTGGCAAAATTTTAGGTATTAACGTTTTCGCCATCACAGGCAGTGCAGGCCTGAAGAAACCGCCATCCACCGCGATGCGGTGGGCCATCGGAGTTACTTGTGACTCGCTCAGATTCATGACAAAAGGTTTTTGTGATCGTACCGGTTCACCTGTTTTATGGCTAACAACACTTTTGTTAAAGTACCTTCAGTGTTGGGTTTCATTTTTAATGATACCTGCCTCTGCTTTACAATACTTTGTCGGAGTTTTTTTTTTTTTTAACTTGACCATCAGTCAAATATATTTCTTTTACAATATATATTTTCATTATATAACGATTACAGATTAAACTTGTACTGACATTTTACCTCTGACAGAGTCAATTGTAACAAATCTGTCGCTGATCACTAGCACATATACATACAGAGCCACAGGAACTGCTGCGAGCGTCCAGGTAATTTCAATATCAGCTGTTGAGTAGACAAATCTCTCGTTGTGTTTACTAACATCAAAATAAAATATTGGGTAAAGTGTACACAATTTTTCCGTAGAAAGTTGAGATCCGTCTCCAACATCCTGATATTTTTGTTCTGCATCCATAAGGTACATGTACGGTCGAGTAATATTTTTACTAGCCTCATCTGCAAAATTGCATTCTATTGCTCGTTCTGGATATTGCTTTGAATGTATTCTAGCATATATTCGTCTAATGTCGGCGCTATCAAATATTGCATTATTTCGTTGTTGGTTGCCACGTCTATCTTGCCGCTGAAATACGACGAATAATTGCCGAGGTAGTTGTTCATTTGATGTTGTTGTGACTCGCCATGTGTAGTCGATGGTATCTGGAACAGCTGTTTGATATATTTTATGTTGCTGAAACTAAATTCTGTTTGTGTGTTTATCAAGTATGCAATTCATTTCTGTCATTTTAGTGACTGACGGAATTATTCGTGGCATCTACAGTGCAAGTTTGTTTATGATAAATTGTACATCAGCTCCGCCAGTTCTTAACAAACAATCATTTTGTTCTGCTCGATCTAAAATAAGTGTATGTTTAACTCCACGAAATACTTTATTGTAATCGCGACAAAATCCAATATTGTACTTAACGGCAGCATCATTGTAATTTGACGTGATTCTGCTGTAAGTGCCTTTTTTTTTGCATACCCTTCATTGTAAAGTTTATTTCCCACGCTAATTGCCCCGTTGACTAAATTTAACATTGCAACGCCGTCCGCAGCTGCACCTGGCGGTGTTATACCAAGATTATTACAATCAGCAGTAAGTGACACTCTTGTAGCGTCTGCGTTAGCGCCTGCAGCTGGTGGGGCTATACCAACAGCATTAGCAATAAGAAAATCTTTTACAATTGCATCATCTGCTGCATCATCAGCCCCGTGTACTAAAACGCCTTTTGAAATAAATTCTCCAGATACAGTTCCAGCCCCAGTATCTTTAAACCACATCATATTAGTTGCAGTTGATTTGGAGTAATCATCGGAAAACGAAATAGTATTTAAGACTGTACTTGCTACTTTCAGGTGGTTTGAAGTATCTTCGACAGTTTGATTGGCTAGCTGATATCTGGCACTTCTGAATAAACACCAGCCATTGTTTATAAGAGCTACTTCTGCGCCTGCGCCGATATTAGCAGGATTGGCCTCTGACATAATCTGGCCACGTACTTCTAACATTGCTTTGTGAGGCAGCAGAAATACACTCTAGTCTCTGGTATTAAATGTTCTGAAGCCAGCCTTATTTGGTTCGTTAGAATTATCATCGAGATATTCAACATATTCAAATTGTGTTACTGTGTTGTCGACGTCGTAAGGCTCTGCTAAATCGAGATAATTTTTAACAGATATTTTTTATATAATACGTTACATAAAATTTGGTTCTGTTGCGTTAGATATTATTTTTTTTTTTAATTTGTTCTCCTCGCGGCGATACAAATGTTTTTGCTGTTTTTGTCATCCGGTTTCCTGTTTCAGCTGTTGGGGCGATTTCGGATATAGCCTGTTTTATATCTCGTGTGACTTTTACAAGTTGTTGTCCCACAGCAGATCCAGCTGCAGATGCAGCTCCAGTTGCAAAAGCTTTTGACGCATCAAGTGCAATTGGTACAACTTTTTTTGCGATTCCCCGAACATTTTCAATAATTCTAGTAGATATATTTCCAAAAAATCCTCCAACTATTTTTCTTCTGTAAATTTTGTTTCTCTGTTTCATTATATCTGAGGTTGTATAATTTTACTCCGACAACTACGTCAATTGCATAATTATTTGTGTTATCTGATTTTCAACATTTAACGGATAATAAATAACTTGCCGTGGATTAATTTGCATAAGCGAGCCTGGCGGAACGTCCGGCGAAAAACTATTGATAATCTGTCCTTCACTGCTCCTGGCTGAATAAGATCCAGCTGCAATAGAGCAATTTATTAATATTGTGTTTACGTCAGTAATATTTACTGGCAGTTCACCGTCATGTGTCATGGTTCGATCGGGAGTAAATCCTATCAGTGGTGCAATACTTGTTGGTGATGAAAAGTTAATTATCATATTTTTAATGTTATTCTGGCTTTTAAAGTGTTATAATTTGGTGTTAGGTCAAAATTGTCAGCGTTAGCGCCTGCCTTTGTTTTTAGTTCTTTTATTGTTTTATTTAGATCAATGACATTATAAGCTCTTTGCGGAATTTTAGATGTTGTCCACGGGGTTCTTACATTTGGAGTAAATGTAAAATCATCATTCACCCCAGTTTTTACCTTAGCCATAGAATGCCATGCCGTACAGGAAATTAGTCCAATTTCATACTGTTTTTCAGGATCCAGTTGTATTGGTGGAATATAATTTACCGAAAAATTTGAGCCTGTTGTTTGTGATCAGTCGAGTAGTAATGTTGTCCACATTTATATAAGATCGCTTTGATTAAATTAAATCGCGGTGTAAAATTTCATATTCGTCAGATGTTAATACATTTTCTGATCTCAAATGATCAAGTATGTCAATAATTTCATTGTCAATTTCAACACCAACATTTCCAGCTTCTTTTTACGATATCAATGACATTAATCTACCTATCATCTCAGATACTGATGTAAATATTTGTACCCCAGAGCTGGCTCCGGAGCCTGTAACTTCGGTTTCTGTTATTTTGTTGAGACTTATCACATCTGGATCTGATTCTCTTCTAGTAAGTTCCTCTTCGTTATCAACCAACCGATTTAATTCAGTTTGTCTAGCAATAGGATCTTTAATGTCGTCTGGGACAACTTTATCTGCTCTCATACGCATTTCATCTAGTTTGTTTTGCCTCAGTACTCAAACTACTAGTACTACGTTCACTAAAAAATATTTTATGTTTTATATTACGGATAGATTTGATATAAAGATCTGTGATAATTCCGCGCCTGTATAACATAATACTTTTTCCATAGTTTTCATTTTCCAGTTTTACATCATCGAGATGTTTGTTACTTTCTTCTGCTATTTCTGTTAACTTTTTAATATTTTCTTCGGCATTGTATTCTTACATTTTTAAAATTGTATTCCCTGTTAAAAAAATCATACTCAGGATCTTTTATTTGACTGTTTATATTTTTTAGAGCATTTTCAAATTTGTTTTTTTTTACATGTTTTTTCATAAGATTCTTCTTCTCTGCGCATCATTTCACCTTCTGTTTTTCTTTCAATCGGCTCACCTAGTGTTACTTCTGCTAATCTTTGCTCGAGTGCAAGTCGATTATTCAACAACCGTTTTAGTTTAGCTTGTCTAGCAGCAGGATCGGCAATATGTTTTGCAAGGTCTGTAGCTAACCATACCTTTTCTTCATCAGATCTTTTAATAATTTGCTCAGCAGCAGCTTCTTGTTTTCTTTAACAAGTCCGATTAAACCTTTTTCCTGTAGTTGTTTGACTTCTTCAGCTGAATGCGGCATAGTTTCAGGTTGTTTTCCAGGTAAAGACTCAGTAACTGGTTTGAGAGCTGTAGCTGTTGCTTCTGCGGCAACTATCTATCCACGTCGTGCTTGCTGTACTCGTTTCTTAAATTCTGCTTGAGATTTCTTAAAATCTTCTATATGTTTTCTGCTCTTTGCTCGTTTATCCATTTTATATCAAACTACTGTAGATAATTTTTAATACAACAGCGAACCATTTTTTTTCGGATCACTCGCAAGCTTATCGAACAAGAAAAAGTTATACTTATCTGCCGTTGCCTTGTGATACAGTTCAATATATTTATCTTTTGTTACGTCGCCGCATTGTTCGTTTGCAATATTCCTGAGGTCTACGTTGTCCAGTCCTGGAAATAATGTAAAACAACCAGTATTTCGCCTCATAAATCTGTCAACATTATAAAAGCCTTGGGCTAAATAAACAGAATTACATGTTTTATTACGCGACAGTGAAAAATATAATCTTTTTTTAATTCATCTCTGTATTGTTTAGCGGAATATCATCAAAAACAACTATCTTATGCTCGTCGGAGTCAATTTCACTAACTGGAATAAGTTCTTCTGGTTGCTTGATAATAAAGAATTCTTCACCAGCCTCAAGATCATCACGAAGTTTGTTATTGTATTCGCTCAATAACTAGTATTTGTCCTGTTGCGGATTAATTGTGTAAATATAAACTCGATCGTAGTTAAAATTATCTCCCAACAGTAAATTCATGAGCAAATTTGCTTTTTCCTGATCCTGTGCGGCCAACAATAAGATAATGACAATCTGGAAGCTCGTTGTTGTGTATATGTTTCAGATGTCTCTATGTATCAAAATTTCATATCGACATGTTATAAAATTGTTAGACAATAATAAATAATGAGCTATTATACAAAATCTGGAACAACATTAGGAGATTAGCCGGAGATTATAAGTACAAACGGTAGTATTGATTTATCAGGTTACCTGAAAAATATTGGCGATACGATGACAGGAAACCTGTCTATATCAAATCAGTGATTGCGTGGTTTAGAAACAGCGTATCCACCACCAAGGGTTGACCTTAGACAAGCACTTAGTTATGCACAACTAAAATCAGATGAAGACAACAAGTTAGCCAAGGCCGGCGGAACTTTAAGCGATCACTTAGATATGTCAGGAGAAATGGTTGTAGGCTTGGAGACTGGATATCCACCAGCAAACTTAAATCAAATCTAAGCGGTAAGTTATTTACAGTTAAAGTATGTGGATAATAACAAACTTAACAAAACTGGTGTGACACTTACGGGTATTATTAATATGTCAGGTCGACGAGTGTTACGTTTAGAAACTTCATATCCGCCAGCAGATTTAACGCAAGCTGTAAGTTATGCGCAGCTAAAATCAGTTGACGACAGTAAACTTAACAAAGCCGGTGACACAATGACAGGTAACGTGTCTATGTCAAATTCAAAATTAACTGGATTACCGATAACCTCACCACCAGCATCTGAGTCGGACGCTATTAGTTCTGGTCAGTTAAAAGACGAACTTACCCCATACCTTAAAAATCCGGTGGGTCAATGTCAGGCAATAAAACATGAAAAATAATAAAATAACTACGACATATGTTCCGGTTAATCCTAATGATCTAACAAATAAAGCGAATGTTGACAGTCTGTCTAGTGGCATAAAACGAACTAAAAGCAATGTTGGATATATTCCAACACTTTACAAAGCAACTGACAATCTAGTTGGGTTTGAGGTAAGCGCATCATCGCATTATCCTGAAAATTATCCTTATTACGCTTTCTCTGATAGACACGAGTGGACGACCAACGGCGAAGTTGAAAATTTTTTAATTAAAATCAAATGTCCTACCGCAGTTGCTATTTGGCAATTTCATTTGCGCGGTCGATTAAATCCTGGTGTTGGTCGGATTTATAATCGCGGTTTGATGGATCAAATAATGATATCGACTGGACAACATTGTATAGCACAACTAATGCGTATATCACAACAACACAATATTTTACAATTCCAGTAGAAAATACCGTTAACAAGTGCATGTATTTTCAATTGTATGTTGTCGCTGAGAACATCCATTTCCGGGACTGACAGCATTTCAAATATGCACACTCGATGATCAGGTATGATCATTGTGATTAAATTTAATCTATTGCTATAAAATAGTGACAACACAATGGTTTGCAGACGTTGCGAAAGAATTTTATGACAATATTTTTAACCGCACCAAAAAGGTTGGGGACGAATCACTAGCGGCACGTGTAATAAATACCAGAAAAAAATTCAATTCCAATGATAAACTCTCCATTGTCAGAAGAAGAAAAATATTTTGTTCGTGTTATGCATATGCAAGGTCAACAACTGAAAGACGCAATAGAAAATTATGAAGCGGTAGACAGATACTGTTATCCTGATGATTGTCTAGAAGAACATAAACAAGTTGAAATCCTGCTAGAAACAATATTGCTGGATCTTCATTTTGGAAATTTAGAATTGATTATACAATCAGACTTAATAAAACCACGAGCTTACGCTAGTAGAGAAGATATAAAAATACTGTAGAAGGTAGCCATGATAGTCTCAACAGACTAGCAGAATTTAGAATAATAGGAATAAAAAGAAAGAGGAAGTTATATAACAGTTTTTTTAAAAAACGAGAAAATTTTAAGTATCTCGGCATGTACTACCATGACAAAGAAACCCTAATTAAAATCGTTGCTATGACACCAGACACGGCGTTAATTATTAAAGTGTACGCAAACGCAAATTTGCCAATGATTCTTGAAGAAAACCCAGAATTTGATTATTGTTGACAGGTCTCTAAAGATAATCAAAAATTTTGATGATGAAATTAGTAATCATAGTGATTATGAGCGAGAAAGTTTTTTTGATAAAGTCAGACAAGCAAAGTTGGAAGTAAAGTATGGTTCTTATTACGACATTGGTGAAGCAGACGATATTCCATTTCCGTCAGTTCATCGTTCTAGACAATTATCATTACGAAATGATTACAATGAGGTTGAGAAATTACTCACAAAACCATACGGAAAATTAATGTTAACAGTAGCTCCTGATGTTAGTCTGATCACAATTGAACTAGATAAGCTTAAACAATTAATGCTAGCAAATGTCGTAGTCACATATGCAATTATCAGACAACATCTTGTTCTCAATAATTTCACGTTAGATCAGTTGAGCTTAGTTTTAGGGTATATGGATGAAACGGAAAGCGATTACAGTAATTTAGTTAATAGAACAGATTTGTAAGAACATGGAGAAGGAAATATTTTTGATTCATATGCTTGGATAAATAAAAATGAGATACTAACAGATAAACAACATGATGATACTTCATCAGATGTTTATGACAAATACAGAGATTTTATAGCTGATCTAAACATAATAAATTTCGTGAGTTTCTTGATTCAATTGTTGGCATCAGAACCTTTGTTTTTGTATAAAATGTTGTATAATGGAAAAACAGCTTGTCGATTTCAATGATATTTCAGAAGAAATTCCAAAACAAGATGTCGACGCACTGATGCAATATTAAAAATTTTATCATAAAAACCCTTGGTGTGGGAAACAATGTTATAGGTATTACAACAGAGTACTTCGAGTATTATCCTATTTGCCATTGTTTATGACCACCTCTGGCATAATATCAAGTGGGGTATCATTAAATTCTTCTCTGTTAATTATATCTGGTATCGGTGTCTCTTTTTCAACAGCATGTAAGACGACTGAGCCCAGGCTTGAGACGAAAAAAAAAAATGCTTGTAAGATAGCTAGCATTACTTACAAAAAATTACTTGATCAAATACGATCTTACTTGCGAGGTGTAAAATATGATATGGACGATTTAATACGCGAGTTTTGTATTATTGACAGTATGCTAACAGATATTTTACCGATGAGGGTTAGTAGGTATGAAAATAGTTATCACAAAAAATACGGCGAATAAAATTTTCTCTAAATTCCTTGATATATAATAATATGACAATCTTTCCATGGAATGTAATACTACTAAGTAAAACGTTTCACCTACCTTTCATCCTCCCAGCGAATGAACGTTTAGCTGCCTTATATAGCCCGTGCTGATTTTCCAGAAGATTCTTATTGCATGTGATTGCATCATCTTTCCAGAAGATTGTTATTGCACAATATTGCATCATCTATAATCTAGGAATTTCTCGATCGCAGCACAACAGTCTCACAGGCAGAGAACAATGTACATTTATCGATCGCAGCACAACAGTCTGCTGGGCTACAGCAATCGATCAGCACAGGCGGAAAAATGTGTCTGTTATAGAATATCTGAAATGGGGGAGGGTGTTTTTCTAACAAATATGTTTTACAGGGGAAGGGGTCTAAAATCTAGAAAACCCCTTTAGTGGGAGAGAGGACTTCTCCTGACAAATATATTTTCTAACCTGTTTCAAGTTAAGATACAGGTTGGTTACAAATATTTTTTGATGGAGGGGTTGGTGGGAGGGTCAAAGGTCATTAAATCTAGAACCACTATTGTCCCCTACTACTAAGCATACACTACCATAGACAGAGTTCTGTATAAAGTACTGTGTACATCTTTAAACTTTCAAATTTAAATTCAAATGGTAAAAGTTATGAGATAATAATTTGTTTTCAGAGACTAATACGACTTTAAAATGATGGGAGTTCAGACATTTTTGTCATACTTTTCTCATTGCTTCACCATAGGCCATTTAAATTAAAATGTTCCTTCAATAAGTTTGTGTGAAGCAGCATTTATAAGGTTATCTCACTATATCACAATTTTTTGTCTCTAGCTCATTTGACTGAAACCAACCAAAAATCCATTAAACAATTGCTATAATTATAGTATATAAAAAAACTAAAAATTCCATGTTTGGTCCCAATTTAAAAGAAAAAAATAAAACATAGCATTTTATACACAGCTAAATAATTGTTATGAATGTGCCAAATGTAGTTTTGATGTCTCTAAAAAGAAAAGAAAAAAAAAAACGTGCGTATTTTACCACTTTTTGACACAAAACATAATTCAGTGTTAAACAGTATTAAATTGACGTTATTTGAAGAAAATTCAAAACGTATTGTCATGCAATACACTAAATGTATTATATAATATTTGTACGATTTTTTTTGTGTAATGTATTTTCAAGACTTGACTCCAACTTTGTGAATGATGGTTGGTACTTACACTAGCGAGGATCATCATTTCATGTGTGTGATTGTGATGACCCAAATATTATAACTGACAGAACGTCTGTTGTATGTACGATTTGTATTTAAAGACATTTGATTTAAAGACATGCTGAATCACTTTAATATTATCCCTTACTGGCTCAAAATTAGATGAATATCATTGCTTCAAATATATTAACCCTCCCACTGCCTCTGTTTTTGTAATACGTTTATTCCCTTCCTAAGTGTCAGATTGTGATTCTTGAGTGATAACTAATGTTGACCATGGAGGCGCCTTTTTTGTTATTCTTGCTGCATGAGAGACTGCTATTTTTTCGCACAACCAAGATGTTGGGATCAAGAAGACACTCACGTAATCATGTAAAACCTGTTACTTATTTTTAAGCTGTCAATTGTATGTATATATATATATATATAT